>JAMKQA010078870.1:0-12023 GCA_024699735.1 Posidonia australis
GCTCCAGAAGTGTGAAAATATTTATTTTTGCCATGCAGAAATATGAATTTAAACTGGTTATACACATGTAATCTGACAATCACTACTGTAGGGTTCTGTATTAATGTTGCATGTAGATTTACTTACCACTGGTTTATTTTCTTGTAGAAGAGATATGTGAATGTTGAATTTATAATCAATAGAACTACATATGGTTAGTTTAGGATCCAACAATTCACTAAATATGTAGGCCTTTGTCCACATTATTGTCACACTTGTGTCAACTTTCTAGCAAGGTTCAGAACGCCAAAACTGTGTTAGACTAGGCTTTTGTACACTCCATAGCTGTTCCTGAAGCAGATATAATGGAACTAAACAAAGTTTGTGTTGTTGCAAGGGATGATGGTGTTGTGGATGTGATGGATATTGAATCTGAGTTTGCTACTGTTAAAACAAACAACTTACTAAAGCAAAGAAAGGGATATTTGTCAAAGTCCAAAGTCATGGCCTTACCAAACAAAGATGTTAAAACAAACAGCTCACTGAAGTAAAGAGGCGGAGGTTGCGTCCGGCAACGGGAGGAGGCGGGTGGAGGCTGTGCGAGCCAGAGGAGGAGGACGTCTTCGGAGGAGGAGGCACTACAGTGGAGGAGGACCACAGAAGAGGTTGCATCCGGTAGCACGGAAGAGGTTGCGTCCGGCAGCAGCGGTGGAGGCGGAGGAGGAGCACGGAAGAGGAGGAGGCGGATGAGTAAAATTAGGGTAAGAAAGAAAGGAAAACGACCCCGTGCGTCGGTATTTTAGATCTGATTTAGCGAGGGAAAATAGCAAGGACATTTCCTCGCTATGTCCTCGCTAATAAGACGCGAGGACATTGCGAGAAATACTCGTCGCTAAATACCCGGAAAATTATTGCGAGAAATACTCCTCGCTAATTCCCCGCTATATGTCCTCTCCATATGTTTGCGAGGACGTTCCTCGCTAAGTCCCCGCTATTTGTCCTCGCAAAATGTAGATTTTCTAGTAGTGTATGAAAACCTACTGTGTGCTACTAAAAACAGGCTGATGCGCCTGTTAGGTGCGCCAGACTGATGCTCTAGTCTGGTGTGCCACCTAGGTGCTCCTATGTGGGCCAGAAAGATGTGTTGAGGGAAAACAGAAATCCATGCAGTGCCACATCACATGAGAATGCATTCCAGGAAATCATGCCATGTAAAATCCTCCGCAAAACTTGGGAAATACGCCTTAAAAGTGAAAGAAATGCAAGTGCAATGACCTGTGGACCTTGTGCTCAAGGGCTGGTAGCCTCACACAAGACCTCACCTATTTATGCTAAAATGAAAGAAGCAAGACTCAACCATGTCACTAGATCATGGGCTGATGCACAAGGCTCTCCATGTAGGAGTAAGGTGCAACCAGCCTACCAGATTCTGACCAAGGGCTGAATATCCAAAGGGAGAAAACAACTAGAAAACAATCTTGCTTTAAACCGAAAACATGCATGCAAAACCATGGAATATCAAAGAACAAGCAGTAAAATAATCAAGCTCAAAATCATTCAGAAAACCATGCAAGCAGATATGCAAAAGTGAATGTTTTGCTCTCTAACCAATCTGGTGCTCCTGAATGGTGCGCCAGAGTGGTGCTCTAGGTGGGTGCGCCACTCTGGTGCGCCACTTAGGTGCTCCCCAGAAAATCTGGATCAGACTACAATCTGATCCAGAATCTGACATAGAATAGAGATGGGTGATCTAAACTAATGTAGGTTGATTCGTGCGGATGTTAAAAGCTGAAAGCATGACATGATGCATATGATCAAAGCCATCTTACCATCATTTGATTAAAAACAAGATGATTTAATGGGTTCATGGTAGAAACGCATACAAAATGCAAAGGTACAAACATGAAACGAGTAAACCCAATAAACATATATAAGTGATGATCATACTAAGAATATAATAAGGAAAAGATAGCTTGTACAGGCAACATAGTGCAGATTTTTATGCTAGAAACAAAGTAAACATGCTTGCAAACAAATATGTAGATGTGCATGGAGAGCATCTTGCAAGGAGGACAAGTAAATTCATCATAAAAACCTTATGAAGATACAGAAAAATCCGACCATATATGGAATTTCTAGCATGCTTTATTTCATTGCAAAAGAATAAGAACTTAAAGGAAAAGTGAGAAGGGTCTACCTTGTCTAAGATGTTCCTTCAAGAAAGAAAAGAAAGACCCAAGATAATAAACTCCTTGATGCTTTGGAAGGACTGAGAATATCTCTGGATGTAAGAAAAGCTTGGGAGTTCAAGGGAATATTCGCAGAACTCTAGGGAAGGTTGGTGTAGCTGTGTATGTCTCTATCTTTCAAGATGATCAGCCCCTTCAAATGGTTGCCTATGGGGTCTATATATAGGGATTTTTCAAGGGTAACTCTTAGAATAGCAAGGAGCCTCGTAAAACGAAAAGCCTGGAAGATTCCATGGCATATTCGCTGGTAGAGGTAACAGCCATGGGAGGTAGAAAGCCAACAGCCAGCAGCCTGAGAAATGGCTGGGCGCCAAGTATGTGCACCAGGTTGGTGTGCTAGGTAGGTATGCTAGGTAGGTGTGCTAGGTGGGTGCTCTCCCCTACTTGTCTAGATTTTTAGTTGGGCTGCGGGCCTACTATGGGTTTAGGATTAGTTTAGCTAATAGGATTCAAGGGTTAGCCACATCCAAAGCAACATCTGGAAAGCTCATCTATAAGTCACCTCAAAATCGGTGTCTACACATACATACATACTACATAATACGTCGTGTACTTAAGGTATATTAAAATTCACATTAAGTTTTTAGCACCTTTGTCGGAAATAGTGTTTTCATAGCATTGATTCATTGTCAATTATTTCTTTCTTTTCATTCATATCTAAAAAAAAGAACATTTACTTCATGATTTAAATCCTACTGTAGACACCCCAATTTTGTAGTCACTTGGCAGCCGACTCCTCTGAAAAGATGCTCTGGTTGCAACCACCACCCCTAAACCCTAACTCTACCAAAACCCTAAAGTCTCAAGCCTACTTAAGCCCACACAAACCCACTCTAACCTAATCAAAGTAAAAACCAATAATAAAAAATCAAAACCAAATAAAACTCATTTAAATCCACTTAAAACCCTAATTAATCAAGTGAAAAACCAAATTAAGGTCAAAATCAAATAAAATCCACCTAAATTCACTTAAAATCCTAATTAATCAAGTGAAAACCCTAATTAAGGTCAAAATTGAATAAAATCCACTTAAAATCCAAGATAATCAAGTGAAAAACCTAATTAAAGTCAAAATCAAATAAAATCCATTTAAACAACTTTAATCCATTTAAATTCAAGGAACAAAACCTAAATTAAACTCGAAACCTTAAAACCCTGATAAAAATCTAAAAAATCCTAATTTAAACTCAAAACTTTAATTAAAACACAAAAACCCAAATTTAAACCCAAAATTTTAATTAAAAACTAAAAAAACCCTAATTAAACTAAAAACCCTGATTAAAATCTAAAAACCCTAAGTTAAACTCAAAATTCTAATTAAAACACAAAAACCCATATTAAACTAAAAAACCCTTAATTAAAACCCAAAAACCCTAATTTAAACTAAGAACTCTAATTAAAATCCAAAACCCTAAAAAACCCCTATAATAATTAAAATCCAAATTTGAAGCCAATTAATTAAACCCTAAATCATAAAATCAAAGAATTTAATTAAAACCACAAAAAAACCTAAGTGAAATAAAACTTTAAAATCCCTAAACCCTAATCACAAAAACCCTAAAAGAAAAAAAAAATAATCCTAAAAAAATTTAATCTAAAACTAAGTAATTAAAACCTAAATTAAAATCAAAATCATAAACCTAATTAAAAACCTAAAACCAAAAATCAAAACCTAAAACCAAAAAATCAAAACCTAAAACCAAAAAACCAAAACCCTAAAAACATAAAACCAAAATCAAAACCTAAAACAAAAAAAAAAACCAAAAGCCCAAAAAATCAGGCCCGTTAAGCCCAAACCACATTTAATTTAAACTTAGGAAACAAAAAAAAATAAACCAATATTTCCTTCTTCCTCTACGCAACCATCTCCCCATCTCCCTCCTTCCCCACAAGCTGGCCAACAGCCAGCCACGATCCACAACCCCAATCGCATCTTCCACCCCTTTTAGAGCGTGAGAAACCATCAGGAGAGAAAAAAAGAGAGGAGAGGAATGGAGGAAGCGTCGGAGAAAAGAGGAGAGAGAGCCTGAGACCACTCCATTGGAGCCCAGAAAATTTGACAATTCTCCCCACCATGAGAGCATCTTCTCCAACCCGCTTGCAACCTCAGAACCCCCCTTGAACCGTCGTAGCTAGAGCAACCACTAGAGAAGTGCCGCCGTCAAGCTCCGTCGGGAGGGACAATGGCTGCCAACCAGGTACTCCTCTTCCCCATTCTTTAATCCTGAGCATGCGCCTTAGGTCCAAAAGACTTCCCTTAGCTTTTTAGGTGAGTTTAGACAGAGTGGGCCACCCCGCCAGTCATCTCTCTCACCTCCGGTGGTGGTGAAGTAGTGGGTTCACCACCACCGACGAGGCCATAGGCTTCCTGGGACAGGTGAGGCCCCTGGGGCCTTTCCTCCCTCTTCCTCCTCCTCTCTGAGCCTCGTCGCTCAGGAGAGGCTTCCTTGGCCTCCCATGGCCAGGGGAAGTACCACCGGCACCCCTGCAATCTTTGGTCACCGTCGTCGACCCATTGAGCAGGTAGGGAATTCTAATCGTTCCCAGCATGAACCGTCGTCTCCAGAAGCATCCTCGTGGCTCACCGAAGATTCTCCGGACCTCGCTCGACCACCTCCGCCTCTACAGCACCGCCCCTAGGTCACCCGCACCCATCGCTAGCGTTTAGGACAGGTGGAGCAACTCAATTAGCCTCGACCAGACCCAACATTCTTGGAAGTTTCCCCGTGGTCCTCCAATGCCCCTCCGGTCCTCACCACGTCGTTCCAACAACCGCTCCACCTCTAGCCACGTGGCCGTCGTCGTCCTCAGCGCCAACCGACTCTTCACCGGCACCCAAGACGGGGAGAGCACCCCAGGCCCTACTAGACTCACCTGATACGTCGGAGAGCTCCACTGTGCCTCCCTCCAACATCCCCGACCATCGCCATAATCCTCCAGTTGTTGAGCCACCACCGAAGGCCTGCCGAAGTCCTCGCCAGAGATCGGGCACCGATGAACTTCGAAGGGTGTTATTTAGTTCAGGTCTAGTTAGTTTTAGGCTTTTATTTTTAAGTCCTTAAATCATTTCATTTAGGTCCAGTTTTTTTGTATTTAAGTCCTTATAATTTTAAATAACGTTTGTTTCTTTATTCTATCTCTGTAAATATTGCATCATGTCCCCTGAACTTCTTTATTTTCATTTTCTATTCTGTAAGAATTTGTTTTATTACAATTAAGTCCTTGAAATCATGTTTCTTCTATAATTAAGTCCTGGAATTGTGTATTTTGCTCCCAGAGTTCTTTGAAAAGAATTTGCTTTGTACAGTTTGCATTCATAACCTTAAAGTCATCTATAATTACACTGATCAAGTAAAACAATTTGATTTTTATCACATTTTGGTCCTGAAATCTTGCATGTTAGTGTCTGAACTCAATCCATATTGTTTTCTAGACAAGAACATTTATATCCAGGCCCCTGAATCTTTTCTTAAATCATTAATCATGGTTTTAATTGTATTTCAAATCACATTTTGGTATGTTTCACATTTATTGATCACATGTGCTTGTAAATCACCACCTGAATAGAGTTTTCATCAAAAAGCCATGCTTACAATATAAATGAATTTTTGATTTCACATTTTAGTCAGATTTGCACTTTATGTGTGAATTTTGCACAGTAGACCCTGAATTTTTAAAAAATTACCAAAAGTGCAATTTTCACACATGTCACACTACAGAGCCACATTGTCTTTAAATCCTACATCCTAGCATTAATATAAGACTTTTTGAGCACATTTTAACCATGATCTTCCCCTTTTTGTGAATTTTGCACATTAGACCCTGAGTTTTCAAGAAATTATCTAGGTGAAATTCTCATACATCTCAGTGCCACATTTTCCTTTGATCCTTCATCTGCACACTAGGATAGAAGTCGCTGAATGTATTTCAATCCAGGTTTTTATCCTTTTTTTGTGAATTTTGCGTTTTGGTCATTATACTTGTCCCTTATTGTGTTTACATCATTTTATTGTTTTTATGGCCTTCTCCTCTATATGTTTTCCTGAAAACAACATTTTCCTAACATATTGCATACATTTTGGCATATCTTAGACCATGCATCATTCACATGCACACAATTATCACATCTGGCCATGGAAATGACCAAATTGCCCTTGGGCCATCAATTCATGCACATGCATGTTAATTTTTGCACTCAGTCATGCATAGTCTTTGTCTAGGTCATTCTTCAACACCTTTTACACATTTAGGTGCATATTCATGCATTTTGCATTTTTTTTATTACACTTGCGTATCAGTCCACCCTTTTTAAAGTAAGCATGCATCTTATGTGATTCCTTCGTGGATTTTTCTTCATTTTGTCTTTGGAGTCCCACACCCAACATTTGATTTAATTTCCTTTGCTCCTACATTTTGGACTTTTTCCGATTTGATTTGGATTTCATCGCCTGAGAGCGTACATTAACTGACCGAAAGGCCCACATTGGCCCTATAACAAATTATTTTCCTTTTTTGATTTTCACAACCTTTTATATGATTTCAATGACTTTGATCGGACCCATTTTTTACCTTTTTAGTATCGATATGGTTTTTTAGAGCATTATTTTCAAAAACTCTGTCACTTTATGTGATTTCCTTCACATGTCGTTGTTTGCCAGTTTTACGTGGACTTCTTCGCAATTTTTCCATCTCACTTTCCGTGATGTTTGCCACGATTCTAATGATTTGGGTCTATCACATTTTTGATGTTCTTAATGTCGGTGTGGTTTTCCAAAACATTCTTTCTAAAAACACTATCATTTTATGTAAATCTCTTTACATGTCACAGTTTACCTATTATGCGTAGACTTTTTTTGCAGTTTTTTCGTCTTGATTTCCGTGATGTTTTCTATTATTCTGACAATTTGAGTTAATTGTATTCTTGATTCTCTTGAGGTCTGTATAATGTTTCGAGCATTTCTCACCAGAAACCTCGTCATTTCATATGATTTTCTTTGTTGTGTCATACTTTGTGATTTCATCATTTCATATGGATTTCTACGTAGTTTTCGCGTACCATCTTACACATCCATCTAGTCTTGTCTTGGCATTTATATTAACATGATTAAAGCACAATCTAGGCATAGCAAACATTCATTCTGTCCCTAGCAAGCGAATTAGACTAGAAAGACTAAGTTTCTAAGGCGTACGGGGGTGCCTAACACCTTCTCAGTACGTAATAGGAATCCTTACCCATCCTCTGGTTAGTAAACATTTGGCATTCACATTTGCATCCCATGCATTCACATTTTGTGATTTGTTTGTGGTTTTTCTCATCTTTCCCTTAAAAGACTAGGTGACGACTCCTTTTCTTTCCATTTTTATCATATCTTATGCCTTTGCCATTCTGGCATGGCTGTGGCCTCCTCCCCCTGGCGTGCCTCCGCGTCGGATCCCTAGGCCGGGTATGGTCACACCTACAAGAACATTTTTTTGAAAATTACAAGAATACAGGAAGTGATTTTGGGAGATTTCAAGAAGTAGAATGTAACACCTAGCCTGATTATCCAATCGATATAAAACCATGAAATATTGTAATAATTGTGGGAATAGTTTATTTAATGAATAATCAGTTATTTTTGGTGTTTGTGATAGTTTGCTTGCATTTTGTGCAATTGTTTATGCTGGAGGGACCCATTTGGAATCCAGTCGAACTTGGCACCATAGCCTTAGGATGTGTGTCCGTCCTTTTCCCTCTCTTTCTCGATTCTTTTCCTTTATTTCTCACTTTCCTTCCCACCTCACAGACAAGACTTCTTTTTTCCCCCTTTGCCTTCTTCCTTTCACGAGCTCCTACTCCTCTAGCCCTGCATGGCCTGTCACCTCGAGGTCGATGGAATTTCAGGAATGGCGGAGGCGATGGAGGCTTTAAAAGGAGGCGGTGGGGTGGAGGAAAGACAGAGGAGATCAAGAGAGAGGGAGAAGGATTGAGTTGGGAAGAGGGGAGAGCTAAAGTATTGGAAGAGGAGGAGGAGCCAAAGCGGAGCCGTGCTCAAGGGGCTGGGGGATGCATGAAAGATCGCCAGAGCTCACTAGAGATCGCCAGAAACCCAAGAGGTACGTGTCCCATGCATCCCCTATTCTATTCTGTTTTGGGTTCAAGGGAAAAATTGGCATAAAAATGAAATAATGCCTGATAAAATCATGAAAAATAATGCAGATGTGTGGAATCTGATGTATGATGTGAATATGCAGAGATCATGCTAATTTATTGAGGTTTTGATGGGATTTTTTAAAGGAATGTCATATCTGAGTTTTCAGTGGATTCTCTTGAGCTCAGTGACTTCACCAATTAATATCTTGATGCATGATCATTGAATTTTCGATTTGTCTGTGAGATTTTGTTAAAGAATCGAAATTTTACATGTCATGTATTTTCCATGATTTTTGGACACGAATTTATAGGGTTTATGAATGGATTTCAGAAGGCATGTTCTAGAGCAGATTCCGTCTGAAAATTTCGAGTTCAGTAGATTTGCACAATTGTTTCTTGAAGTATATATGTTGAAATGTGGATTTGTTTGAAAGTTATTGAAGTAAATTTAAAAGTGTACTCTCTATAATTATCTCAGGATTTTATGGATCGATTTTCAGTGGATTTGTGAATAAAATGAAAGGGATTGTGTTTTGAACTCAAATCTGAGCTTCTGCCCTTTATGAATTTATAACATGATGTGTATTGATGGAATTTAAAATTGTTTGAGGAGTTTTGTAGTGGACCTAGAGGTCTAGAACTCAGAATAACTTGATAATTTTATGTCTTTGGTAGATAAGGCTATGACTTGAGATCAGAGGACTTCAGATATCAATTTTTTGAACTCTGATCAATGTGCCTAAGGTGCACCAACCTGGTGCACCTTCTAAGCGCACCAGCGTGTGGCACAATGAAGCCTAGGCAATGCAACCAATTTTGGTCGCCGAAGTGAATTCTGGTTTATATGCCACATGTTTTGATAATGTTTAATGACATTGTTTGATCATGGATATCTATACATATCTAGGAACCATGATGTAATCCATGTTTAGTAAATGTTTTATGCATGGAAATGAAATCATATGCTAATGTGATGATAAATGAGATTTATGTATTTTGGGCTTGAGGCCCATGTAAATAAAATGAGACTTTATATGATTTTGCGTATGAGACCCATGTTTTTGAATAAAGGAATAGAGTTACTTGAAATGAAAGGTTTTGAAAAGTAGTTTTGAGGAAAAAGCCGCATGAGTTTGGGGTATCGGCAATATAGTATGGAACCAATTGTCAGACACAACCGTGGTTTCCTAGTTTGGAACGATCGAGAGAGGCCAGAGTACCCCACTTGTGACGGTGTAGGCTGGGCCTAGGGATTTGAGACATAGGTGTCTAGGTTATCGATAGTGTAGGCTAACCTAGATATATAAACCTGGGTGTTCGAGTCACCGATGGGACGTCTAAAAAAAACATATCCCTGTGCTTTTGAAAATGAAATGTTGAGGCCTATTAACCGAGGCGGTGTTATCCCACACATGGAGTTTCATTGCGGCAGTGCAGTATAGTAGGGGAAATGATGTCCTTGTTGGCTGCTTGTGTGTCTGGTTACCTCTGATCAAGGTAACACTATTGAAAATAAATGTAAATTATGTAATTTAAACTAGAATCAAACTTAGTGTTTTGGCTTGAGGTTTTAGCCAAATTCTAGCAAAAATGAGAATTTGTAATTTAAACCAGTCACCAGTTAATGTATGGTTTTATTTTGAGCCTTGTGAGGCCTTATGGTTTTAGGCTGAATTTGATCGAGAATATGGATTTTTCGGAATACATGAATGATTTGAAAATGCAAGAGATTTAAGAAAAAGAAAAATAATTGAAAAAGGCATGATTTGAATACGAGTTTCCGAGTTTTGTGAATCAGGATTTGTGGTTTTCCCAAGGTTTGTGAAATAATTTTATAACTGATAGAAAATTAGAGTTTTCATAGTAGGCACGTACTGAGTGATGTAGAAGTCACTCACGTGTGTTTTGGTTTTGTTTGGCTTTTTAGGTGCGTAGTTGGGTACACTCTGGTCGTCGATGTTAGAGTTTCAAAGCCACTAACTACATACCGTTTTTGGGTAGGTTTTCCTCAGGTATTTTAATTACTGTAAATTATTATAATTAGGGGATTGATACTATTTAGGTAGCGTTCCCGGATTCGAAGCGTTACATAGGAGCACCTCCTAGGTGCCCGTTTGTGTTTTTAGTGCCTCTTGTGCACCCATATCAAATTATTTTCCTGATATATTTTTTTTAGTTATTCTTGAATTTTCTAGAATCGTATTCTAATTTTTATATATTGTTTCATTTTTTGTTTTTTTTCGTGATCACTAATTAAATGTCAAATATCAACTTGAACCAACTTAAAAAATTTCATGACAAGATAGAAACTTGTTAAAAGCATACATCTTTTTTTTAGGCAAAAGAACAGTAACCTTCATAAATAATAAGAGGATTACAAGCACAAAGGCTACAAAAGTGACTAAGGTGCAACAAACTCTAAAGTCACAGAATACTCATGAGCAACAACCTGCTCATTTATTTAAAAAGATTAACTCCCTAGAATAGGAGCGAAACTAACAAGAACAAACTACAATAACTAGGGGTGGCTAATATGCAATGTACACAATACATGAATACCTTCTATCTCAAATCCCAAAAAACAAGCTCTTGTAGGAAAAAAGAGAAAGGAGTAGGAAGGTATTTAAGTACTCAACTCAAACACAAATCACTAGCTAACATCCCGAGAATCAAGGACAACCAATCACCCTCTGTCATCCAAGGCTATAGAAGACAGGTCAAGAAAACAATGATACAAACTATTTGTCCAAGAAATACCTCCCTGTTTTGCTAAATAATCTACTACAAAGTTGCTCTCCTGAAAACAATGATTAAAGGATATAGAAGACAAAGACACGTCTCTGAATCAATTTGCACCATTTGATACATTTCCACTGAATAACCATCTTACCAGTAAGCATGTGGATCACATCATTCACATTCTCAGAATCTGACTCCACTATAGACAACGTCACACCTACATCTGCACAGATCTAAATGAGATCTCAAATAGCATGCATCTCAGCCTCATTATTAGTAATAGCACCATAAAAATTAGAAAAAGCAATAATCACATTCCCCTCTGTACAAACAATTCCCCCTCCACCTGAAGGAGAGGATGTGCTAGAGTCATCCACATTCCCTTTCAATCTAAACATAGGAGGGAGCCATTTGAGAATCATGTACCAAGTATCCACAGTGCTAGGGACTTGAAACCCACACCTAAACAAAGATGCCATATCACTTCCTAAAGAAAAGAAATACTTCCCCTCCAGCATACAATTACAGTCAACAATAATCAAAGATGCCACTTGAGACCAAGAATGGGATTTGGCAGAGAATCTACTTGAACACCTCTCCCTCCAAATATGCCAACAAATGAAGCCCAAAAGCAAACCAATCAACATCCTCCTATAAAATGAAATACTAGCAACACCAAATCAAGTACGAATAGTTGCAAAAATGTCATCAAGAACAAGCATCTAAAGTAGACTACTAAAATACTGTTGGCAAAATTACATTGCCTCGATTTTTGATGACTGTAGACACCCCGATTTTGAGGTGACCCAGGAATGAGTGTCCCTATGTTGCTTTGGATGCGATCAGCCCTTAAACCGAGTCCCAAACCCATTAGCCAGAGCCCAAATCAGACATCTGTGAGCAGGGCTGGCGCACCAACTTGG
>JAMKQA010078871.1:0-14322 GCA_024699735.1 Posidonia australis
ATTCATGCTAAAATGTATGCAAGAAGGTTCAGCCATGTCTCTGGATCATGGGCTGATGCACAAGGTTCTCCATATTGGAGTAGAGGCAAACAGCCTACTAGATTTTAGCCATGGACTGAACATTCAAAGGGGAAAATAACTAGGAAACAATTGTTATTTAGGGCTGAAAACATGCATGCAAAACCATGAGATGTCAGAAAACCAGCAACAAAAGAATCAGACACAAAATCATCGGAAAACTATGCAAACAAGGATGCAAAAGTGAATGTTTTGCTCTCTGACCAGTTTGGTGCACCTGAATGGTGCGCCAGAGTGGTGCTCTGGGTTGGTGCGCCACTTAGGTGCTCCAGATTGGTGCTCCCCAAAAAATCTGGATCAGACTGCAATCTGATCCAAAATAGAGATGGGTGATTTTTATTAATGCAGATCAGTTTATGCAGATGATAAAAATTGAAACATGATGTGATGCAAATGAGCAAAACAAATCTATTATAATGTGATTCAGAAATATGATAAATCATAAGTTCATGGCTAAAATTCTTGCATAAGATTCTAAAAGAATATGCATGAGAAAATAAGATCGACAGAACATGCAAGTGGTGAATACATCAAGAACATCTCTATTGCATATCTTAGCATACATGCATGGATCATGGATCTTAGTGCAAAGAAATGGAGAAGAATAATAAAACCACTCTTAAGAACTACATGGTGCTGCTTTTAACATATGGATTGTGCATGCAAGGTATCTTGTACACAAAATCAACACTCTATCATAAAAAATCTCTTATATAACAGCAGAAATCAGATTTTATGTGAGGTTCAAAGCATGCTTTATCTTGGTGCTATGGCTGAGATTTAAAGGAGAAGGGAAAGAGAGGACCTACCTCTCAAGGTGTTCCTTCTTGAAATATCAAAGATAGAGGGATCCTTGTTGCTTTAGAAAGGCCGAAGATGCTTTGGAATGCAAAGGAATACTCTAGAAAACGAGAATAGGCTGCTGGAAAGAGTATATGGCTTGCCCAAGATGCTTGCTCGGATCAGGATTGCTGAAATCAAGGTTTTCTAACCTCTTCTAATGGTTTCCTATAGGGGTCCTTATATAGGATCTCTCATGGGTAACTCCTAGGAATGCAAGCAGCCTCGTAAACGAAGAACCTGGGAAGATTCCAAGGCATATTCGTTGGTGGAGGTAACAGCCATGGGAGGTGGAAAGCCAGCAGCCAGCAATCTGAGAAGTGACTGCGCGCCAGCTTGGTGCGCCAGATAGGTGTGCCAACCTAGTGCTCAGCTAGGTGTGCCACTGTAGTGCTCCTGCTCGATGCTCCAAACAGGTGCTCCACATTGGTGCTCCGACTTGGTGCTCTCCCCTACTTGTCTGGATTTCTAATTGGGCTGCGGGCCTGCTATAGTTTTGTGGTCGATTAGCTAATGGGATTCAAGGGTTAGCTACATCCAAAGCAACATCTGGAAAGCTTATCTATGAGTCACCTCAAAATCAGGGTGTCTACACTAGGTTATGTATTTTCTGTTAGCAGATGCGTATTTAGTTAAAAGGTCACATTATGGCATACAATGGCTATATTTACTATAGAGGCAGAGTACATGGCAGCAAAAGAAGGGATTAAAGAGGCAATGTCGTTAAAAGATTTATTTACAGAGCTTAGTCCTAACCAAAAGGTAATTGTTGTTCACTACGATGGTCAAAGTGTCATACAATTGACAAAAGATCAGATGCACTATGTGTAACATCCGTAAAATTCATTTTGTAATTATTTACATTTTATGAATTTTATTTCCTAGACGGGTGTTACTGTTCTAAGGCCCGTTGTATGGTTTTGTGCTTTTGGGCTTGGACCTCGTGGGTCGACTTCTATTTGCATGTCCCTGTGTGTTGTTTGGCACTGTGCATTGTGGCACTGTGCTTGTAAGCCCGAGTGTGGGTTCGTGCGGGCCCACGCTCGTGGGCCGTTGGTTGTGGTTGGTGGTTGGGTAATTGGTTCGTGCTTGGGAGCTGGCAGTTGGTCTGTGTGCGGCGAGGCTGGTCGGTGACCCGGGACTGGCTGGTGTGCGTGTGTCGGAGGTTGGCGGGCAGGTGCACGGCGACCTCTTTCCCCGTGTATTTAACGTGTGCAGGGGGTGAGCCTTCCCTGACCACTAGAACTCCAGCCGAGCCCCAACCTTCTTTCCTCTTTTCTTTTCCTCCTCTCTTTTCACCCTCCACTTCTTCTCCATCTTCTTCCTCACTCCTCCTTTCGTTTCGGGTGGGTGTAGGAGACAAAGAAAGAGAGAGTCGAGAGTGGAAGACAGGAGGAAGAGGCTCACGGCGGCTCGTGGCGGTGCGGGAGGCTCTAGAGCAACGTCCTTGGGAGGCCGTGGAGTGTCGGAGGACGTGCAAGGCTGCCAGAGTTCGCCAGAATTCGCTGGTGGTCGCCAGAAGTCATTTTCGAGTACGTACCTCTAATTAATGTGTAGAAATCATGTAAAATGGTAGAAATTGATAGGGTTGCATGAAATTTAAATAAATTTACTTTCTTAGAATTTATTGTGATTTTATGAGAATTTATGGGCATTTATGGTGGTTGGTGCGTTTTGGGTCATTTTGACCCTTCTGCCTTCCCGATTTTATATCTTGATGCATAGTGAATGGATTTTAGTTTTGTTTGTTGGGATTTGGAGTAGACGCGAGGGTCTACATCTTATGTTTTATGAAAGATTTTTGGTGCTTATTTAGGGGGTCCGATCGAAGGTCCTAGCTGGGGAGATTTTTGACGGTAGGGTTTGGGTTGTTTTCTGTTTTTCGTAGAATGGTTCGGTATGCCGTTTTTCTATCAGATTAGGTCCTCTGGTCGAAATTTGGTCGTCCGAATCAGGAGATTTCGGTCGACCGAACCAGTTTCAGTATACCGAATTTGGCTTGAGTGTTGACTGTTGACCTGATTCTACCGAACCAAGGATTTTTGGTATACCGGACCTGTTTTCCGGTATGTCGATTCTAGACCCAAATATGCTTATAAAATGTGTTTTCCGAGGGCTTTTTGGATTGCTGTGTTTTGTCCCTGTAAGATGGGATTATGGGCCGTCAATGGTGGTCCCCTAGGACACCTGACGCGTCGCTTTGCTGAAGTTTTGGAAGAATTTTCAAAGATATGAAAATAGTTTTGGAAAATGGATTTCAAGAAATAGTTAGCCTATTTTAGAAAATGTTTCTCCTAGTTTTCTGTGTATGGACCGAGACAGTGTGGGACCATGTCGTCAGGACCAGGGAATGTAACGACATTCTCGGGTGGTCGGACGCGACTCCCTAGTTGAGGTCAGGGGTCGAGATACCTGAGGCTGAGGGGCGTCGGGTCCTGGAGGTATGAGACTCCTAGACTGTCGTCTCAAGGCTAGGGTTGTAGTCCTCGGGTTGAGGTGTCTTGTGCCATGACGGGGAGGTATGATACTCTTGCTGTCGTTCTAAGCATTGAGGCTCCGGTGTCGTCGGGTGTGGAGGTATGACACTCCCTCCTGAGCACCGTGTGTGGAGGACGCCGTGAGGAGGCAAACCCTATGGTGGTCAGTGCGTGTGAGACACGTGCCCTGTAGCTGGTAGCGTCCTAAGAGACAGGACAACCTTCCCAATGAGGGGTTGGCTTTATGAGGGTTCTCCAGGTGGGAGAATCGCGGGACGGTGGTTGGCTCCTACACAGGGTGGCATACCGTTGAAATGCAAAACGTCGTGGTCACTCCTTGATGGACTGTGTGTGGCTAGAGTTACGTTGCCTAGCGTCAGACTCCCTGACTCACTATGTGTGGTTTTGGCCGTTGAGGACCTTTGCTTGTGGCTTTAGGCAAGTAGAGCTCAGATTGTGGTTTTGGTTGGTGTGGGCCTAGTTTATGAGGTTTTGAGAAATGATTTGTAAAATAAATTTAAAAAGAAAAATTGATTATAGTTTTGTTTTTCGCGGTTTTCGTGGGATGCGTACTGGTTGACTTTTGTCACTCATACGTTTTTCCTCATGTTTTAGTTTGCAGGTGCAGGCATGCAGACGTTTAGCGTAGTGCATATAGTCTAAAGTCTCCTAGCCGCACACACAGGTTCCTGGTAGTTAGATATTTACTGTTTGGCTTTAATTTTCCATAGTTTAAATTGTTTTAAATTATTACGGAAAATGTGGGGTGTGACACTATGAGAGGACTGTAACACCCCCAAACCTGGTGCTACGGGATCTATGTTACTAAATTATGATTAATTGCACTAATAGCGAAAACAAACCGTAATCTACCTAGAATCTGTGTGTACGGCTAGTGGCCCTCGTCTATGAACATCAGATTGGACTGCACTCCAACTAGCCAATTGAAAGAAATAGTACAAAAACACGCGTGAGTGACTTCTAAGTCACTCAATACGCACCACCCAAAACATGGTGGAAAACCTTTAATAACTAAATGTTGGGTTTTCAAAACTAAAACAAAACTCTTTTAAATCTCTTTCTAAAAATTCTCAACAAACCATGTCTTTTTGGGAATATCTTTTCTGAAAATCTTTATGCTTTTCTTAAAATACTCTCTGTTTCTATTTTAAAATCTCATGCTTTATTGTTTTTTTTCTGAAAATAACTTTGGACTATACTCTAGCCTAATCTCAAAACTCAAATTTAGCTAAAACACTATTCTGTGGCTAGAATTAGTCCTAAACTCTATTCTTATCTTAGTTAGAAGTTGACTAAAAACTCAGAAGCCAAAACTAAGCTCGATTCTAGCTTAAAACTGTACTAAATCTGAAATCTGAAAATCTTTTTTCTTTTCTTATACCACCTTGATCAGAGGTGACTTGGTCACAAATTGTTAGAGAGGCACCAACCTCAACCTCCTGCACCACTACAGTGAAAGTCTCCGTGCGACTATGCCATCATCCTAGCGGACTTGATCAGAGCTTTATTAGTCTTTTTCTCTTCTTCTTTTCTCATTTGCACGGAGATGTGTTCTCCCAATGCCCTTTTCTTCTAGATGTTTGAGGTCACAGGTCATCTTACCTCAGTCCATTAAACACCTTTTTCTGGGCACCCAGTTTCTCTAACCAGAGCCATAACTCTAAAAATTCCATTCTAAAAACATGTATCATTCTTTAAAATCTTTTATTCTAAATCCTTCCCATTATGGAAATCTTTTTTGTTCTGAGATAACTTCTCTATAACTTTTCTTAAATCTCAAGAAAACTCTTGCTGAACAAATATGCCAAATACACAAATCTGGCATTATAAAAATATTTCTGGAAAAATCTTAGAAAAGTAACTCTAGGCTCTGATTCAGCATATTGAACAAAAATGACAAATCATACCTGACACAGATGTCCAGATCAGTGGACCGAATTTTTGATCGATTGGTCGAAATTCCCTGATCCAGTAGACTAGGAAATTTCTGTCAATCGAAACAGGAATCTGGGACCAAACTGACAGCAATTCGGCATACCGAATTAAATTCAACATGTCGAAATCTACGTTTTCTGAAAACAAGCCCCATCCCTAGGCCGCCCACTTGTCGAAATTGGGACCTCTAGCGGACCTCTTTCTCGTTGTGACCATACTAGATCGACCTTTCACGGCGAGGGAGCGCATGAAGGACCAAAAAGGTCACGGCGAAGATGGTGAATCCGAGGAAGGACACTCGACTCGAAGACATCAAAGAAAGCAAAAAAAGAAAATGATAAGGACAAAACAAAGTCGCCATCTAATCTTTTTAAAGTCGGAAAGACGAGAAAAATCGGATGCGATAAAATGTAAAAAAAACAATAAAAAAAGAATGCAAATGTATGCATGAATGTGTGTGCATGCTTCATGCCTAATGGATGCAACACATTGGTCATTGCGAGCCAGAAAAAGGATAAGGACTCCTGTTACGCATGAGGAAGGTGTTAAGCACCCCCATGCGCCCAAGGAATCAGTCTTTCTAGGCTTTTGCTTGCTCGTGTGTCGTCGAATGCAAATGATCATGTATGCTTGCTAGGTCTAAGATGTATGTATGCTATATTCCATGCTAATGCGAATGAAGTGCAAGGAGGCGAGAATGATATTACCTAAGTGTGCTCAGAAACACTATGTGAATCCTGAACCATCGGTCAAAAGGATCCGACATAGTAATCGTCATCGCCCTAAATGCAAATGTGTCATGACGCATGATGTGAATTTCATGGTGCATGAGGTATAAAATGCTAGAGAGAGAGTAATGTGGTGCATCATGCATGATAGCATAAGTGATACGCATGATTAATGTAGATTTGAAATGCATGAGATGTAAGTAGGCATGCTAGGGTTTATGCCTAGATGCATGGATGTGTGACGTGGAATTGGATGAGACAAGTGGGCAAGGGCTCAGGCCAACTACCTGTTCTGTCCCTGGTAGACCCACGCATGTCCACCACGCAAGTCTGTCGCGCAACCGGGGCGCGCATGCCAGTCACAGAACAAGGCAGCAAGCTAGCGACCTTCGCCCCACTCCCCGATGGTACGTGGTGGTGCAAATGGCTAGATGGATGCATGGGGACCTAGAGTATATTACCAAGAATAGATGCATGCTATGGATTAGGTTCTAAGATGCGTGGACATGTGATATGGAAATGAATGAGGTGGGTGGTACCAGAGCTCAACCCGACAGCTTGTTCTATCCCTGGCGAAACCGCACATGTTGCACGCGCAACCATGACGTGTCTGCTGAAGAAAAAACAGAGCTGTGAGCTTTGCTGATTGGCAGACCCACATGCGATGATCCTAAAATTAATGCTATGCATGGGAAGCTAGAGGGGGTGCTAGGGAATGTTCCTACATGCCTGGATGCAAGAATGGTCTAATGGAAGCCTCCACCCACCTACGCCGCCGGAGTTGGGTTCCGGCATCGCCGGAGGTGGGGAAGATGACGGAAATGGCATGTATGCGTGGTGAAATGAGATGCAATTGTGCTAAGGATGACATGACGGAGATGCTGGATAAAAATGAGAAAGAATACAAGCTTTTAGAGCAAGGGAGGAGATTACATGCAAGTGGTGGGTTGTCTTCTCCGATGACGACTCGCGGCGACGTTTCTCCAGCGACTAGCGCACGACGGTTGCGGAGGGCTGAGGAGGTGTTGGTGAAAGACACAAGGAGGTAATGTGGGGCTAGTGTGGCGTTTGTGTAGCTTGGGTGCGATGGAAATGGGTGTTCCGACCGACGATGGAGGTGGTTGGCGGTGGGGAGTGCTCGAGGATGGTTGGAGTGCCAAGAGAGCCAAGAGAGGGGGCTCGCGGCTGAAGGGAGGTCGTTTTGGAAAAGAGGGTGGCGTGTGTAGGTGGGTGGCGTGCATGGGTCGCCGGCGCTGCAGGTTGCAGGGCAAGGTATGGCCAGCGGGCGTGGAAGGCTGGCAGGGGATGGGTGGCTGCATGTGGGTTGCTGGGCAGAGCTGCAGTAGGGTGTGGCGGTGGTAGAGGTGTGGTCGTAGAAGGCAGCAGCGGAGCAACGCAGCACCGTAGCTCGTACTATGTACGATGATAGCGACAGGTCGAGTGACTCGCACAGGACAGCCCTGGTCCTCCCGCGCATCCACGACACGCGATTAGGCCACACAATCGGGCCGCGCATCCCACTGGCACAAGGCACACAGGTTGATTTTTGGTGTTGGGCTTGGTGTTTAGGATTTGTTTGGGTTGGTTTAAGTGTTAAGGTTGGTTTTAGGGTATAATGGGGGTGGAGTGCCTCGTTGCCGCTGGAGCGCACTCTTCAGAAGAAATCCGCTGCGAATGGTTGCCAAAATGGGGTGTCCACACTCATGAACTATAAATCTTGCATAAAACGCATATACTAGTATGCCAAGTCTACTTCTATTTGGGACAAGTTTCATTAAAAACCATTGTATATTTCTTGAAATATAAAAATTATAAGCCATAAAGCTCATTCTCAATCATTATTATTAAATCTTGAAAACTCATCAAAATCTCTTGTAAAATCATGGGAAAATTCTAGAATCAACATACATCCATGATTTCATACTAATCAACTCATATTCATGGTTTTTAACTAAATTTATAGCATTCAACAAGAAATGAAGCTTAAACTGAGGAAGCAACGAGAAAGAGGAACGCATACTCTTCTGATAATCTTCGACGATCCCTCCTCCTCAAGTGGTCTTTGTCTCCCTCTCCCAGCGTCCTCTAGGCTCTGAGGGTCACCAACGGCACTCCTCATCGTCGACGAGCACAATCTCTTCCTCTTCTCTCTTCTCTTCCTTTTTCCCTCTGGTTCTCTCCCTTTCCTCTCTCTTTCTCTCTCGATCTCTCCCTACCCAATGCCTCCACCTCCTTCCCTTTTTAAGCCACCGCTCCCCTTGTCGTTGTCAGTCCGCCACCATCGATGGAAATCTCGGTGAATCAAAAAGGCATAGAGGAAGGCTAAAGGCATAGTGGCTGGTGGTGGATACTGTGCACGATTGACTCCGCCCCCCCCTCTAGTCCCACACAAGCATACGTGGCACGCACAACGGTCCAAATAGCACACAATAGGGGAAAATGCCAAAGATAAAAGCCAACTTTAATAGAGAGCTCAAGACACATATATATATCATTAAGTTAATTATCCATATTACGAAAATTAATTACATTTATTTAGGATAATCTGAGCATAGATATTACAAGGACGAAACATATTGATGTCAAATATCACTTTATTCGTGATATTATTTCATAGGGAGATATTTTTATGAAGAAAATTGACACAATAAATAATCTAGTAGACATGATGACAAAACCTTTTTCATTGATCAAGTTCAAAGAATGTGTGAAATTGGTTGACTTGTGTAGTATGTGATATAGCTTGTCTGATAGAGAGAGATAAAGAATGATCATATTCATGATGCAAGAAAGAATTTCAAGTCAATGTGGAAATTTGTTGAGATTTTGACTTGAAAAGGCCTAGTGAACGTTCACTGTGTCGCTACTTTGATATAGAGGATTTGCGGACATCTACTGACACACTAATCTATCATAGGGATTGAATGAACGTCCGATAATGCATGGCTTTAATACAGGAATTGAGCGAATGTTTACGCCTTTACAGTTTTTAAATCAAAGTTTGAGTGGACACCTGCTACGAAAATGTTATCATAAATGAATCTATTTTACACCATGGCTTTCTATAAAATAAGGATATTTAATCTTCTTTTTCATCAATCTTTTATAACCTATACTTATATTAGATTCTAGTGAATTCTCTCCCTCTCTCTTGCAAACGTAGATTTATTTAGTTAAATAACGTAAATCCTTATATTTACATGTATACTTATTTTATTTGTAATTTTTTCTATATCTCTTTTATTATTTAATCTTTGTTCGTAATGTTAAAGAGTATCTTTCCTAAAGAGATTCCTCATTTTTCGTAACGTAAAGAAACCATTACATTTGAAAAAAAGAGGTTGATTATGAAATAGGCATAGAACAATTTCTTACCCAAAATCTTTTTCACTATTCTTTCTTCTTCTTTTTTTTCTTTTGAGGAACTAGCCATTTTCATTTAATCTGGGTGGAAAAAACCCATCAAGGTCGAACTGACTTTAGCTTTATCGTCTTCATATATTATATATATCATCATAGTGTTAAAAATGGAAACGGTTGTGTTTTGTTTAACTAAACGGCAGCCCACAGTAACCAGCGGTGACACTAATATGAGAAAAGCACGATTCAAAGCAAAACAACGAGAGAATGCTAGAATAGCAGTAGCGCACCATAGCGCCGCGGTAAACACAACTGGAGTGACGAGACAGCAACTCGGAAGATGCTGAGCTCTTTTTTCCTTTATCTTGACTTCAGTGTTCGGAAGTAGAACAAGTCTTCGTCAGATTTCATTCTTTCTTCCACCTCAAAATTTTCCAACCCACAGGAGCCGGAGACGACTCAGGAGTCCAGATTCCAATCTCCCCCTCCGATTCTACGGTGGTCTTTCTGTTCCCTCTGTATCTTCTACCAGATATTCAGCCAAACTGGATCTAAAGCTTGCATCTTTATCGGAGTAAAGCTGGATCTGCAGATTTGTTTTTTTTCGCTTCCTGCTGATTGATGGAGAAGATTAAAGATGGGATTTTGGCAATTGGGTTGTGTTTTGTTTTGGCCAGAGATGCCCAGAGCAGCTCCTGCGATTGGTTTGGCGAATTCCAGCTTGAAACCTCATTGAGGATTCTGGAGGTATAGGGATTTTGCTGTTTTCTTTCTTCTTACTGTTTGCTCTCCCATTCGTTACATAGATAGATATATGTGATGATATAGCGGCTGAAAGTGGGAACTAGTTTTGTTTCTGAAGAGGAATTTTTTGTTTTTGTTACTTATACACCATATACAGTACTGATGAGATTTCTTAGGAGAACTCGAATAAGAGATGGCGGTTTAAGAAGAATAGCCCCATTGCTTCTGGTTGTTCTGTTAGGCGTCTCTATTTTGATTTTCCGATTGGCGGGAACTGGTGAATTGGGTGGTAGTGATACTGATAATCTTAGTTATATAGGGTTTGACTCTAGTCTCAAGCTTCCTGAACAGACGGAATTGTCGATATCGTTGGACAGAAGGAACCACTTGCCTCCACAGAACTTGGATCTTTTCCCAAAATTGGCTAAGGATCATGTTAAGATTGTTCTTTATGTGCACAACCGGCCGCAGTATCTTCAAGTGGTTGTTGATAGCCTGTCCAAGGTAGTGGGGATTGGGGAAACATTGCTCATAGTTAGCCATGATGGGTATTTCCCAGAAATGGATAAGATTGTCAAGAAAATCAGGTTTTGCCAAGTGAAACAAATCTATGCACCTTTCTCCCCTCATCTTTTTCCTGATAGTTTTCCGGGTGTTTCTCCTGGAGATTGCCAGGAAAAGGATGATCCATCCAAGAAAACTTGTAAAGGTGACTCTGACCAGTATGGCAATCATCGATCCCCGAAGATTGTGTCTCTCAAACACCACTGGTGGTGGATGATGAATACTGTGTGGAATGGCTTGGAGGAAACAAGAGACAACACTGGTCATGTTCTTTTCATAGAGGAGGACCATTTTATCTATCCAAATGCATACCGTAATATTCAGCTGCTCATAAAGCTTAAATCTTCGAAATGTTCTGATTGCTATGCTGCAAACCTGGCTCCTTCTGATGTAACCTACAAAGGAGAAGGGTGGGAAAGCCTCATCGCGGAGAAGATTGGTAATGTTGGTTATGCATTTAATCGCACTGTTTGGAAATTGATTCACTCAAGGGCAAAAGAGTTCTGTACATATGATGATTACAACTGGGATATAACAATGTGGGCCACTGTTTATCCTTCTTTTGGAACTCCTGTTTATACACTAAGAGGATCACGAAGGAGTGCGGCACATTTTGGGAAGTGTGGTTTGCATCAGGGACAGGGGAAGAGCAGTTCTTGCATTGATAATGGTGAGCCAAACTTTGAGGTAGAGGAAATTGATACAGTTCCTAACATCAACTCAGAGTGGAAGGTTCATATCTTAAAACATCAAGGTGGCTATCAAAAAGGGTTTAAGGGTTGGGGAGGATGGGGAGATGAGAGGGACCATGATCTTTGCTTGTGTTTTGCACAGATGCATCGTCTTCGTTGGCCTTCAACATGAATGAAGGGTTGCATCCATGGAGTTTCCTGTTAGTGGTTTTTTGTATTTCATTTGTAACTTTGTTTCCATACAATTAGCATATATCTGTACAAAAAGCACACCTGGTTGTTACAAAGCTAGTTTCACATGCTTCTGAAGATAATTTGAAGTGCTTTAACTGAGTTTTAAGGCAATATGTTCTGATACAATATTTTATGAATTTTGAAGTTCTCATTATTTGAAGTAGAATGCAATATGAATTTCTCTAGTACAAATAGATTATATGTACAAATACAGAAAAGACATGACATGTTCTTGCGATGCACTTTCTGGCTATTGCAAATAAAGAAGATGCTGAAGCCTTTCCATTTATAAGGTTTGTCAAATCAAGGGCATAAGAAAAAGACAGATTTTGAGGCAATTCGTTCATATACTAGGGACTGATGCCTTGCTTGATATTTACTCAAAGTTATACATGTGACTTTGAAGGAAGACTTTCTTATGTTGCCAACAGCCTTAGTGGCAGTATGGCACGTTCAACTTGTGTTTATTCAAGGTTAATATCAAGTGTCATCCAATGTGTGGCATTTATGATTTATACTGGATTTTATGTGAATCATTATCTTGGCATGGTAGGATTATTGTACCATTGAATAATGAATAACGATCAGGGTGTACTATAAAAATCTCTCAGTTGTGTTGGGCTACATCTAGGCTGGAAAATGGATTCATAGAAATCGAATAGTACTTTATTGGCATTTCTTGATAGGCTTATGAGGGCACCATAAGAAGGCTCAATATAAATTTGTACGTTTTCTAAGATATTGGGATACCTGATGATGTGTTTTCCCCTCGTGAGACAGGAAACATGAATGGTGTGCATGGGCAGATCTAGCACTTTAGAATCCTTCAGAGATGTGGGGAATTTTTGATACTTCTGAATGTTTTCCCTTTTGATAGGTAAAAGGAAAGGACAGAAATTTTGTTGAATGCTTTAAACTTAAACACAAAGGATCCAACTCAAGCAATTCCCATTGAATACTAACTTATCTTGTTTTACGATCTACTTTCTTCTCCACTCTCAACGTGTGCTTGCACATGGCAGTAGTACTTTCTTTGCAGTGAAAATGGAAGAAGAGATAATGATTTTTAAGGGGAGAATTTAAAACAGAAATTTGAATTTGATATAAGATGACAATATCAGATACTAATGGTATTAAAATTTGTTTTTATTTTTACTACTGAAACTTTAATTGCTCTAGAAATTTTTGCTTTTATCTTTTTGTCTTTGACTAGTGGAAGAAACCCATAAACTACTTATGTTCTAATTTCCTTTTTCTAATGTAGATCTTGCTTTGGAAGCACCTTTAAGTATATGGCTTCTTCCATGGAGGTTTATTGCAATTGTGCAAAGCTACTTTTGTACCTTATATTAAGCAGAGCTTTTGTACATTTTGCAATAAATTAGTTATCTTTTTTACCTGCTCTGTTCTGTCTTTGGTCTCCATTTTACTTGAATAACCTCAAATATTTGCAACCACCACCATTTTAAACTTTTATCCTTGGCTTTTCTCTTGGACTAAGTTCCTATTCAATGTGATGCTATGGTCGTGTAGAAACACATGTAAAACCTTCCTCTTTAAACAAAAGCTTTGTACAGATCTTTAGGTAACAGGCTTCTGTTTTATTGTGTTCATTTTTAAATGAGAAGTCAAGAGCAGATTTTTTCACATTCTAATTAGCTATTGCCCTCCCAAGAAGGCTCCTAATGTTTCTCTGTTAGTCCCTGCTATAACATAGTTGATCCAAATTTCCTCTGTTATTTCTTTCACTTGCGGACTCTTGAGTCTTGGTGAAATCTGAAATTGTGAAATTGCTAGCTACGCTTGTGATTATCAGATTAGAATGAGTCAGTCTGCCTTCAGAGTTCAGATTCGACATGGAATTCAAGTATGGTGGAACTTTTCCTTAGGGGTTGAAGTTGCAATATGCATCCAGGTTTTGTGAATTTATGATATCTTGTTAGCTGTTAAAGTCTGAATCACAACACAATTTTGAAGTTAGGGCGAGAATATTTGGACGTTCAGTCAAACTTGGTAATGCTCTAGTATTCTAAATTTGAAAACACTAATGCCATGGCATCCTTGTCTTCTGGGGTTATAATATGACATCACCGTGGGTTATGTTGTTGATGCGATGTTCACTTTTGTACTGTTGTAAATGTTATTCTTTTCCATTCATATCCTCCTACATTTGAAAAGGAAAATTGACATCTGTTAATGCTTCCAGTGATCCTGAAAATAACCACCAAGCTTTTCAAGGAAAAAATGTCGCTCAAACGTTGGTTTCTTGGTCTCCACATGTTAGGCTGAAGAAATCTTAGTGTCATCACAAGTATTATGGAACTAATATTCTCTGCAATTACTGTTTTATATCTTGCGACTTCAACATTATTGGTGTGTATCCAAAGATTGCAGCTTGCTAGGAATCGAGCATGGTGATTTTTGTTGGTTCAGTTGCAATGCAAACTACTTTCGTTTCTATTTCCGTTTTCATTTTCATTTCTGTTGTTAGATTATCTGAATCTGATAAAGCTTCATTAGTTAAGTGCTTCTTGATTTTTTACTCGAAAACAAAGTGCTGCCTAGACATACCCACATGGGCAACATACTACATTTAAATTTTCAATATGGACCAGTGATTCCACGACATAAAACAAACCCCACCCCACC
>JAMKQA010078872.1:0-16884 GCA_024699735.1 Posidonia australis
AGGACTAGAAAGACCGAGTTTCTCGGGCGTACGAGGGTGCCTAACACCTTCCTCATGCGTAATAGGAATCCTTACCCATCCTCTGGTTAGCAGACATCGGCCTTCCCATTTGCATCCCATGCATTCATTCTTTTGTGGTTTTCCTCGTCTTTCCCTTAAAAGACTAAGTGGCGACAAATCTTTTCTTTTTTCTTTTATCCTTGCACCTTCGCCGTCCATTGGCATGGCTGTGGTCTTCTCCTCTCCACCTCCTCCCTTCGGGTCGGGCGGTCGGTCAGACGGACACGGTCACAGATGGCCTTTCGCTTCAATGAGGAATACAAGAAGTTCAGAGAGGGTCATCCTAGAGGGAAGGTGTGACATCTGGGCCTGATTATCCATTTTTAATTGTAAACCATGTAATTAATTGTAAAATTGTATAAATGGTTTATTAATGGATAATCTATTGTTTTTGGTGATTGTGAGCTTGTGGTTGGTTTTTTGTGCACCTGCTTGTGACTTGGGACCAATGTGGAGTCCAGTTTAAGGATGCACAGTCGCCTTGGTTTGCGTGCCTATCCTTTCTCCCTTTTCTTTCCATCTTTTTCTCCTTTCTTTTTCCTTCCCCCTCATGAGCCACGCCCTTCCACCCTTCCCCGTCTTCCTCTTCCTCTTCTTCCACACACCCGTGCCTCGTCGTCTCTTCCAACGCGATGGACGACCGGCACGACACAGGAGGAGAGGATAAAGAGAGGAAGGCAGGAATGGGTAGGGGAGGAAACGACAAGAAAGGAAAGGAGGATGAGAGAATGGGGGGCGTGCAAGCTAGGAGAGAGGAAGGTCAGCGTGCGGGTGCGTCCACGAGAGGCTAAGGATCGTCGGAGTTGCAGGGGCCACTGGAGAGGTACACGACCCTCCCTTCCTTTTGTCCCTTGTTTCCTTGAAAATACATGTAAAATCGTAGAAAAATAGGGAAATTGATGAGAATGAGTTGAAATGCATGAAAACATAGATATCATGCGATTACGATGAAAAATTTGTGGGATTAAACGAGATTTGGGATGTAAGCTACAGTAGGTTAAACTGAGCTCTTCCCCCTTGTGATTTTTGTATGAATCACATAGTTATTGGATTAAGGAATGGTTTGAGGGCTTTTGAAGTAGACTCAAGGGTCTACACCCCATGATTTAATGGTAATTTGTGATGTGTGTTTGGGAGGTCCGATTGAGGCTCCCACTTCAAGCGATTTTCATCGACCGAAACAAGGGTGTGCCTTGTCTGTGAGGAATTTGGTATGCCAAACTCATTCGATATGCCAAAATCCTGACAGATTAATCCAGGATCCCTAGTTTTGGCAAACCGAAATCTTTTGATCGACCGAAATAGGGGGTTTCGGTATACCGAATCAGTGATTTTCAGTATACCGAATTCCAATTCAGTCTGTCGTTTACATCCCTTGGCCCATGTGATTAAACGGGCACAAATAATGGAAATAAAAGGTTTTAAATGAACAATGAACATCTGTTAGTGGTTTTTCCCCATGCAAATGGCATGGAGGAATATGGAACCCAAATAAGTGGATTTGGGCATGATTTGGGTTTTAGACCCTATAAATGGGTAAAATAATTGATTGTGTGTGGTTTATGGGCATGAGAACCCAAATTATGATTTTAAAGTATGGTTTTTGGATGAATTGAGTTGGGACCTGTGATATCTGGGCTTGATTATCCATTTTAATTGTGAACCACGTAATTAATTGTAATATTATATAAATGGTTTATTAATGGATAATTTGTTGTCTCTTGGTTGTGTGAGCTTGTGGTTGGCTTTCTGTAGACCTGCTTGTGATTTGGGACCAATGAGGGGTCTGATTTGGGGATGCACAGTCGTCTCGGTTTACGTGCCTATCTTTTCTTCTTTTTTCTTTCCTTCTTTTTCTTCTTCTTCTCTCTCGCTCTCTCACAAGCCCGCACCATTCCATCTTCTTCTTCTTCCCCTTTCCCCACCAGTGCCACCACCAACCAGCAGCCTGTGCCTCGTTGTCACTTCCGACGCGATGGACGGCCAGCGTGACGTGGAAGGAGGAGAGGATAAAGAGAGGCAGAAGCAAGTGGGAAGAGGGAAGGCAACCGAGAGAGGAGAAGAAAAGGAAGAGCGGTGCACGACTGAGGTGGAGGTGGCTAGTGTGGTTTGCTGGAGGAGGCAGCTTCGCTGGGGGCGCGAGGAGGCTCGTTAGAGTGTGGAAGGGTCGCCGAAAGGCTAAGCCGAGTACGCGACCCCCGTCCCTCCTCGTTTCTTTTGTGGTTTGAGCAAATGGGTAAAATGAATGAAAATGATGAAAACTGCATGTAAAATAGTAGAAAAATAGGGAAATTGATGAAAATGAGTTGAAATGCATGAAAACATAGTTATCATGCGGTTAGGATTGGAATTTGTAGGAATGTGCAAATTTTTGGGATGAGGGCTACAGTAGCCTTTCTAGAGCTCCTCCCCTTCGTGATTTTCATGTGAATCACATAGTTAATGGATTGATGAATGGTTTGAGGGGTTTAAGTAGAGTCAAGGGTCCACACCCTATGATTTATTGGTATTTTGTGATGTGTGTTTGGGAGGTCCGATCGAGGCTCCCACTTCGGGTGAATTTCATAGACCGAAACAAGGGAGTGCCCTGGTTGCGGGAATTCCAGTATGCCGAACTCATTCGGTATGCCAAAATCCTGACAAATTAAGCCAGGATCCCTGGTTTTGGTAGACCGAAATCTTTTGGTCTACCGAAATAGGGGGTTTCGGTATACCAAAGGAATTCGGTATACTGAATCAGTGATTTTTGGTACACTGAATTCCTAATCGGTCTGCCATTTTCATCCCGTGGCCCATGTGAATAAATGGACACAATTAATGGAAATAGAAGGATTTAAATGAACAATGAACATGTGTTAGTGGTGTTTTCCCCATGCAAATGGCATGGAGGAATATGGAACCCAAATAAGTGGATTTGGGCATGATCTGGGTTTTAGAACCTATAAATGGGTAAACTAATTGATTGTGTGTGGTTTTTGGGCATGAGACCCAAATTTTGATTTTAAAGTATGATTTTTACATGAATTGAGTTGGGACACCTCAAGAGGGTCAAGTATTGCATGGAACATGGATTCCTGCAATGAAAAAGAATGAAATGGAAATCGTTTTGAAAAGAAAAGCTTAAAGAGTTTTGAAAATGAAACACTAATAATGTGTTAAGGAACCACGGGGGTTGGTGTCGACAATGTGGTAGGAGTATGAGGCTCCAATGAAACCAATTGGTAGACACAACTATGGTTGCCGAGCTTGAGACGGTGTAGGCTGAGCCTGGGTTGTTGAACCTAGTTGTTCGGGTCACCGAGATCGTGACGGTGTAGGCTGAGCCTAGGTCATTGAACCTAGTTGTTCAGGTCACCGACGGTGTCGACTGAGCCTAGGTCGTTGTACCTAGTTGTTCGGGTCACCGATGGGGCGTCAGACAAAGACGTATAGAATCTCGGTGGCATCCCGCACGGGGAATTTCATGTCGACAATGCTGGGAGGTCCTCACCTACTGCTTGTGTTCCTGGTTACCCTTGATCAAGGTAACATCAGTAAAGAAAAGTGGAAATGAATAAAAGAAAGAGTATGGTTGCGATGCAGACTCCAATTAGACAGGTTCCCGTGCTTCTAGAGGTGGTCAATGTTTCCAATATAGCCAAGTGGGCCATTTCGCTGCTAATTGTCCTCGTTCATAGCAAACTTCAAACCCAATGGTGTGCTATAACTATGAGAAGCCAGGGCATACTCAGAGGTTCTGCTTGGATCCCCCTAAGAAGGCATGGAGCACACCATAACAGCCGATGAAGGGACGAGTATTCACCATTTCGGCACCTAACGTTGCACCTTTGGGAGACATGGTAGAGGGTAAAAATGAGTAGTGGTGTACAACCCTCTACGTAATTATTGTAACCACCCCTATATTCTGGACAACTATTTGATATATGGATGTTGTTTTTGTTGGTGTGTTTGGTCATTTAGGTTCTTTTCTTGTGATGGGTTGGATGGCCAAGGTATTGTTTAACTCAGGGAGCTCCTTTTCCTATGTGTGACCATGCTGGTGGAACCCTGCAAGGCTCTCCTTAATAGTGCGTGGAAGCACACGAGGAGTCCCGATACAGTCACGGCGAAGATGGTGAATCCGGAGAAGAAGACTAGACTTGGAAACACCAAGGAAAGATAAGAAAGGATAAGGAAAGGAGTCGCCACCTAATCTTTTAATGAAAAGACGAGGAAAACCAAACACGAAAGAAAAACAAGATGAAGAAAACATGTATGCTCTGTGCTAATGGATTAATGCACAAATCAATGCGGGCCAGAGAAAGGGTAAGGATTCTTGTTACGCATGGGGAAGGGGTTAAGCACCCCCATGCGCCCGAGGAACTCAGTCTTTCTAGGTTTCCTACTTGCAAAATGGTCTATCGGGTGTATGCTTGCCTATTCTGAATGCATATGCTGAAGATGACTGAAAAATATGCCAAATCAAAGAGAAGAAGAGAATAAAAGGAAAAAAAATAACCCGAGGGACAAATGTAGGCATTGAGAATGCCGCTTTACTGTACACCCGTAGGCGATGACGAAAATCGAGAAACACTTGGAAAGCATCACGTAAATCAGTGGAAACTCGAAGAAATCCGAGAAAATCAAATTGGGGAAAACAATCCTCATTCGAGACAATGTCGGCATTGTTAAGCTTGTTAATGTACGCCCTTCAACAATGGAAAGCCAAATCAAATCAAAATCGCGAAAGTCGGAAGAAATCTGGGAAACAATGGGAAAACCAAGCATGAAATGAGTTGGAAATGCGTGCACAATGTAAGGAAAAAAGCACAAAAAAATAAGCATGAAGAAGTGCAACAAAATGTGCAAAATGCAAATGTGAGTGTAAAAATGAAAATTCTAGGGGCTTTTGTGCAAAAAATCCAAATTTTGAGTGAAAATTGAAATTCTGAAGCTAAATCATCAAAACTACATAGAAAAACACATTTCATGTACTTTTGAAGAAATCTGGGGTTAAATGTGCAAATCTGTGCATTTTTTGTTAAATTGAAGATTCTTAGGGGATAAAATGCAATTTTGCCATTAAAACATGCATTTAATGTAATTCTGTGGAAATTCAGGAAAAAATATGCAAGGAAAAGAGTCCATGTTTGAAAAAATAAAATTTCAGGAGCTGACATGTAAATTTACCTTAGAAAACATGCATTTAGTGAGAAATCTATAAAATTCAGGGGCTAAAATGCAATTTAGGTCACATTTGAGCAAATATTTAAATTCCCAAGGTTTAATTTGCTATTCTGACAGAGAAATATGCTTACAGAGTTGTTTTAATGAAGCTCAGGGGTTTAAATGCATTTTAATCAGAGAAATATGCATTCAGAATTATTTTCATGAAACTTAGGGTTTTAAATGCAAAACTTCTATACTTAAATGCATGAAAAGCAAATCAGGGGGCTTTTGTCAAACATTTATGCCTGAAAAACATTAACAAGATTATTCAAGGGGCACATTGCAATATTTTCAAATCAAACTTTATTCAAATGATTTAAAAAAACATTGCAAGGACCTAATTTTAAGAAAAAGGACCTACTTGTAAGAAAATAAGGACCTAAATGTAAGAAAACAAAAAGTTCAGAAGTTATTTAAAAGAAAACTTACTTTTTTATTTTTTTTAAAGAAAAGGCATCGACGGCCACCGATGACAGAACTCTGTCGTCAACGACCTCCGGGGATCCTCCAGGAGCATCCCAAAGCCTGATCGAAGATCAAAAAGCATAATGAGCAAGGGGAGAAGAGAAGAAGAGGATCTGGAAGTCTGGATCGAAGGATCGACAATCAGAAGAGGTTGCCCGTCTCCCTCGCCGTCGTGGCACTCTGGTGACAGTGCCGAAGAAGAAGGAGGCTGCTGGTGCGTCGCTCAAGGGTCCAGGAAGCTTGGGGGCGACGAGTAGAGCATTTCCCCTCTTCCAAAAGCAAGAATGGGACACTCCTCCCATCCTCGAACCTAGCCCACCGTCGATGCGATCCAACTCCAGTGAGCTCGACTGTAGAGGTGATCCAGGGCTTGAGGCTTGGCTTCGGAGCGCTGGGGGCGCATCGTGGAGTGTTTCTTGATGCTCGGAAAGGCACTACGAAGCTGGAGGCGCGCATCCCTTCACTGTAATCAGTCTTCTTCCCCGGTGACAGCGAAACGTCGCGACTCCGACGAGCTTCCACTGGGAGCTTCCATAGCGACTGAAGTGGGGTTTCGATGGGTGGAGAAGCAAGAGGGAGGTTCGGGAAGGAAGATCAAGCACTGTGAGGCACGAATCAAGCTCTGGACTCGTGCCTCCACCTAGGCCACCAGAGAATCACTCCGACAAGGCCTGGAAGCTCGATTCCGACCAGAGGAGACCTTTGGCTCTGTTGGAATCGATCAAGGGAGATAGAGGGATCGATCAAGGGAGATAGAGGGAGACCTAGGAGAGCATTTTGGACATAAATTGAAGTCAGTGGAGGGCATACCTGGACTAGCAGTGAGCTTGAACATCGAAGATCGCTGGAGGCCGCCGGAGCTCGTCGGAGATGACTGGAAACTCTGAATTCTCTCCTCCACGAGTTTCCTCCTTGCTCCAAGATCACTCTGGTAGCTCTGATTGGGAGAAAAAGCTTTGGGAGACTCTCCTCTCAAATTTTCCAAAATCCCTTTCTCACTTGCAAATGAGGCTATTTATAGGCTTCCAAATGGCTTGGTTGGTTGTTATGGTTAGAGTGGGAGGTTGTTAAGGTTGTTGGAGTGAAGTGGGTAGTGGTTAAGGTGGTTAAGAAGAAGTGGGAAGTGGTTAAGGTTATTTGAGTGAAGTGGAAAGTGGTTAAGGTTGTTGGAGTGAAGTGGGAAGTGGTTAAGGTTGTTGGGGTTTGACTTATGATTTAGGGTTTGACTTAAGGTTAAGGTTTGGATTCGGGTTTTGAATTTGGTTTAGATCTTAACCTAGGGTTTATGGTTTGGATTAGGGTTTTGAATTTGGTTTAGGTCTTAACCTAGGGTTTAAGGTTTGGATTAGAGTTTAACCTAGGTTTTAGGGTTTTTCTAGGGTTTTTAGGATTTTTTAGGGTTTGCTAAGGTTTTTATGGTTTATTTAGGGTTTTATGGTTTTGCTTGGGTTTTTTAGGGTTTTTAGGATTTAGCTAGGTTTTTTAGGGTTTTATGGTTTTGCATGGGTTTTTTAGGGTTTTTCTAGTGTTTTTAGGATTTTTTTTGGGTTTTGTTAGAGTTTTGTTTGATTTTTAGGGTTTTGTCCATTTGCAAGCATATTGGGGTGTCTACAAATGCCCCTCCCTGAGCGAGGTCGCAGGATGAATGGAGCAGAGACCGATGCTCAAGGTTGACAAAGACACCCCACCCCTTCTTACAAGGAAGAGAGATCAAGAAGAGGAGATCATCGCTCGGAGTTGACAAAGATGCCCTGTCCGAAGCTGCAAGAAAGAGTTAGTTAATGGCAACCAGCTATCAGTCGGTGAATGCACCAAAAGCCCTGTCCTGTCTCCATGAACGCTACAGTCAAAGCCAACATTAAAGAAACCAAAACTAATAACAAATGCCGACAATTTGACAACCAATCAGCTCTCAAAAGACATGACTGATTATCACACTTGTCGGGAAAAACACCAGGCAAGACTCACGATGCTTGCCGACCAAGAAGTGACTGGTCACGGAAGTCGTTTTGGTAGTTCAGGCTACCAGCCCAAAAGGAGGGAAGGAACGAGGAGAGTAGAGAATCCATCGGGCATCACAAGGATTGCTCGGGTAGTTTGGGATACCAGCCCAAAGGAAGGAGGAAAACAGTTCGCTTTGATTCCAACCATTCAGAGTGGAACTCAAAACAAAAGGGGGCATTGAGGTTCGTCTAGACGGATCGAACCGCAGATAGACCATCTAAACTCTAGACGGTAATCTAGAAAAATGAGATGGAAAAGGGAGGCCTTGAATCCGTCCATTAGGATCGGAATTCACAGGCGAGAGGGGTGGCACCAAGATTCGTCTTGACAGATCGAACTGCGGATGGGACCATCCAAACTCCGAGCGGTAGTCAAGAAAAATGAGATGGAAAAGGGAGGCCTTGAATCCGTTCATCAAGATCGAAATTCAAAGTCGAGGGAGGTGGCACCGAGATTCATCCTAATGGATCGAACTGCGGATGGGACAATCTAGACTCCAAGCGGTAGTCTAGAAAAATGAGATGGAAAAGGGAGGCCTTGAATCCGTCCATCAGGATCGGAATTCAAAGGCAAGGGGGTGGCACCGAGATTCGTCTTGACGGATCGAACCGCAGATGGGACCATCTAGACTTCGGGCGATAGTCTAGAAAAATGAGATGGAAAAGGGAGGCCTTGAATCCGTCCATCAGGATCAGAATTCAAAGGCGAGGGAGGTGGCACTGTGATTCGTCCTGACGGACCGAACCGAAGATGGGACCATCTAGACTCCATGCGCTAGCCAAGAAAAATGAGATGAAAACGGGAGGCTTTGAATCCATCCATCAGGATCAGAATTCAAAGGCAAGAGGGGTGGCTCCGAGATTCGTCTTGACAGATCGCACTACAGATGGGACCATCTAGACTTCGGGCGGTAGTCTAGAAAAATGAGATGGAAAAGGGAGGCCTTGAATCCGCCATCAAGATCGAAATTCAAAGTCGAGGGAGGTGGCACCGAGATTCGTCCTGACGGATCGAACCGTAGATGGGACCATCTAGACTCTGGGAGATAGTCTAGAAAAAATGAGATGGAAAAGGGAGGCCTTAAATCCGTCCATCAGGATCGGAATTCAAAGGCAAGAGGGATGGCACCGAGATTTGTCCTGACGAACCGAACCGCGGATGAGACCATCTAGACTCCGGGTGGTAGTCTAGAAAAATGAGATGGAAAAGGGAGGCCTTGAATCCTTCCATCAGGATCGGAATTCAAAGGCGGAATGGGTAATTCCGCCTTACTTGGTACAGAAGTTTGTGATGACTTCATTCGTCTAGGCTTAGGCAATAAAACGAGATTCTCAACTATTAACTAGGTGGCCCCTAGCACCAAGCCGACAGGCAGAAGAGAGTAGAATCCTAAACCAGTCAAACACATGTTGTCGCGATGGCGATTTCTGTTCCACATCAACCATAAGCAATCAAACAAGCTAGCTAGAAATGTTCTGATGAAATTTATTACCAGAGTCAATGAAGTGATTACATGTATTTCAACTTGCAAAGAACCAGTAACATGACATGAATGTTAAGAATCTATGTCATCTCTGGATCTCTTGGAGCCTGATGCTTTGTTAAAGAGCGTAAGGCTCGGGGCAGCGCTACAAATTGGCCAGGCCTCTTCGACTTCGGTTTCATAATCTGTTGTGCAACCTTTCCCCTCTATGACTGTAAGATCATTCGATCGTATGGAGCCACTGAGCAAGTGAGAGAGCTCCTTAGTCAATGTGTAAGAGCTCAGGAGGTATTCTTGGAACCGTGCTAGCACTTGCCCCTGAACAATGGCATCTTGCTGATAACTGAACTACCACATCACATGGACTGGGTAATATTCAACTCCACCAGTCAACCCCGGCAGGACGATAAGCTGCATGTCATCTATATTAAAGAAGGCTTCAAAGTTATGAGTAGTTGAAGGAATAATGCACCAAATGATTTTCTGTTCTGTCAAGCTTTCTAAACGCTCGTATTCCTTCCTAACTGAGGTGAGCATGCGTGCATGGCCACTTTGACAGTAGGATTCAAAGGTTGATCGATGTAGGCATAAGACTTCTATTCCCAAATGTGCAGCCAACCATACCTGCACAAAAGCTCCACAACCATAAAAGTGTCGGCAACGCCGCAGCGATCGGTCCAGAGCCAGGTAAGTCTCTGCCAAAATGACTGGGGCTAAATCTATCTGACAGGTGACAACTGTCAAAGCAATCTCGGCGACTTCAATGTTTACAACCATCCAGCCATGGTTGAAAATCAATTCCCATAGGAAACGGACAATAAAGCCTTTCAACCATAGCTCGTCACCCAGGGAGGCGCGCATTCCAGCTGCTTTGTCAAAGTAAGCTAGCTGCAGCATGGGAGAATGCCTGTCTGAACAGATGAGCTGACGACCACCATCACTGGTCGATAGGCTAGTTATCTTACTCAAGACAGAGGAATACCCGTCGTGCCGCATAAACACTATGGGTCCCAGGAACCTCAGTAGACAACATATTCTATGGACCTCCTCCAAAGTTGGGGTCAATTCGATTCTCCCAAAGTGGAATACATGATGAGCCGGTTTCTTGAATCGGGCAGCTGTACACAGGAAATATCGAGAAACCTCCATCTTTGCGATATCCAGAAGCTTTAAAGAGATCCCCCAAATCTGTAGCTTGTCGCGATCACTTTCTGTCATTTGCCTGATCCATGCTTGGAGAACATCTGAGCAGTGTGTGGGCACAACCATCATAGCAAAACCCATGATATCTGTAAGGCGTTTCAGCTTTCCTTGGCTCGAGACTCCTTAGAAGGGGCAAATGATCTCCTGCAAGACATGCTCAAAACATTGTTTTAGAAACAAATTTCAACTTTGCTTTGTTCAATAGCACTTAGCAAATCCAAAGTAAACAGATAAAAGATGCAATGCAATGGTATTGAAAGAATCAGAGAAACTGGCCCAAAGCAGAAAACTAGAACTGATTGAACAAAGAGTTGTTGAACAAACTAAATCTTGTGCACAACCCTACAGGAAGGCCCTGGTTACCAACCAGCTTTGACCAGGTACCCATGTAATGAGATATGACCATCAAACCCGGGGGATCAAGATTGTTTGATAATTGTGTCTCCTGGTAGATTACCGGGATCTTCGACTTGCTGAGCAGCTGACATGCCCTTGGTCGAGCATTGGCTCAATGCGTCTAACCATAGGACAGCTGACATGCCCCTGATTTGACATGGACGACTCTTAACCAAACAGAGCAGCTTACATGCCCCTGGTCGAGTACTAGCTCAATGTGTCTAACCAAAGGACAGCTGACATGCCCTTGGTTTGACAAAAATGGCCTTAACCAATAAGAGCATCATACATGCCCCTGGTCTAGGCGATGTCCTCATGATTCTCTTAGACTGAAAGTTGTTGTCACACCCTAGCTAAGAGAACCAGATAATACTCTACAACGCTTTTTAGATGATGTTTGTGGAAAGAAATGTATGCATGCTGAATGATTTGTGGGATCTTATTGGTGCCCTAAGCATTGGGATGCTTATTGCCAAGTATACAAGGGAATGGTAACTCTAGACCTCACGAGACTCTATTCAAGCCCTTAGTTTTTTTGGGTGGCTCTCTGGAAATGCGACATTGTGTCCTGGACTCCGTTCCAAACCCCACTGGACCATACCCCTGCATTTTTATTTTATTCATTCTTTATTCTTTCTCCCTCATAGGCATGTGGGTTCACCCTAACCCTGGCTTGGAGGTAATAGGTACCTGGTCTATGGTGGAGAGCTGCTGCTGTTTAACGGGTTGGCTAGGCCCTTTTGGAACATCTCTTCCAGGTATTCACTCCGACTCCTCTCCAAGATAAATTGGAGGGACAGTGCTACCCGCCATGCCTCTCTCTTTAGGGCTGACTTCTATCTGCGACTTCTATCTTCTTATTCTTTTATGCCATTTCACAGATATATATTTTCGTTTTATTTCTCACGCTCTCATTCTTACCCCTAACATTTTATCTCCCTTTGGGAGGTGCAGGGTCCTTGAGCGGCTTGGATACTTCGCCCAATTCGCAATGAAAGGTAGCTCCCTCTCTCCCTAGTTCCTGAATAGTATCTACCTAAGGAGGTGCTACGTATTCCCAACATTGGCAGGCTTATTCCGCTTATCATCACGGGGCTAAGATCCATGCATGTGTTGATGAAAACAAACATCGACCTATATATGTCTATACTGAATGGAGGTTAGTATGTGTTGTGATGCAAGGCTACATGGATGTAGAAAGAACATGAGTTTATGCATGCATGGAGGAAAGTGTCAGTGTCGTAGAGTGAAGACACACAGTTTATAATCGCTGATAGTACTTTTTCAGGTAGCATGAATTAACTGGCTCTGACTGTTCGATGTAGTCCATGTCCTCAAGGATGATAGCTCCTCTGGAGTAGACTTGCTTGACCACAAATGGTCCACGCCAATTGGGCCTGAACTTGCCACGACTATCAGGGAGATGTATTACTCTCAAGACCAGGTCCCCTGGCAAAAAGCTTCTTGGTCGGACCTTCTTCTGATAAGCTTTCGCCATGCGTTTCTGATAGCATTGTGCATGATGCATAGCTTGCAATCGACGCTCATCTATCAAGTTCAGTTGAACAAGGCGGTCCTCAATCCACTTCGCCTCTTCCAGCTCTGCTTCTTTCAGGACTCTGAGTGATGGTATCTCCACCTCTACTGGTAGGACTGCTTCCATGCCATATACCAAAGAATATGGAGTTGCTCCTGTTGAAGTCCGGACTGATGTTCTATAAGCCAACAGAGCATATGGGAGCTTGTCATGCCAGTCCTTATGTGTTTCCACCATCTTTTTAAAAATCTTGGTTAGATTCTTATTAGCGGCTTCCACTGCACCGTTCATTTGAGGACGGTACGGGGAGGACTTGTGATGCCTGATATGGAACTCCTGTAGGAAGTCCTCAACCTTTTTGGCTGTGAAATTTGTCCCATTATCAGAAATGATGGATTGCGGGACCCTGTACCAGTTAATGATGTTGTTCCTGATGAACTTTTTAGTCACGGAGGCGGTCACTATCTTGTAAGAAGCTGCCTCCACCCATTTTGTAAAATAATCAATTGCTACTAAGATGTACTAATGTCCATTGGATGTTGCTAGGTGGATAACTCCGATGATGTCTGTTCCCTATGTTGAGAAAGGCCAGGGTGACGACATGCTGTGAAGCTGCTGCAGTGGTGCATACAAGAAGTTGCCATGGACTTGACAGTTATGACATCTTCGCACAAACTGACAGCAGTCTGTCTCCATGGTTGACCAGAAATAACACCTTAGGTGATGACTCCGGTGGCCTCGACTGTAACCCTTTCAGAACTAACTGCTGTTCTGAGGCTATTACTGTTGAATCTTGCCCCGCTGAATCCCAGACTGCAGTTAGATTTGTAGAAAGCCCCTCAGCTGACTCCGGAGGTGGCAATGCTAGCATGGCTGACCCTGGTGACATGGATGATGTCGAACCCATTCTGAAGTCCATGATTTCCTCCTCTGAGTAATAATCTTCCACACATATCCATTCTGTCCCATTGACTGGTTTATCCTGCTCAGGCTCTGCAAGTACAAAACTCGGATTGGGATCCAGCAATCCTACACTTACAAAGTTAGTTAAATCTCGTGGAATAACGAGCATTCGAAACTTACGATGCTTCGCGTATCCGTCTTGTGGTTTCCACTCGTATCCCAATCCTTCAAACTCTCATCTTCTCTCTGCGGCTATTGGTTCGACGATTCCTTGGCCATTCCGCCCGAGAGGTGTTTTTTTCTCGTATACCCACCTCTGACACAAATTCTCAACCATCAAAAAGGGGTTGCCAAAAGCGACCAAATGGCTGGCATGCTCAAGAATCGGAATGAAATTGACTGGTTCAAAACGGTCAACACGGTAGAGCACATCAAGAGGCTTGGAGTCAAAATGGACAGTATGGAGCGACACTGAAGAGACTGCCTCAACCTTCTCATTTTCAAGGTTTTCCGCCATCACAACGACAATGTCGTTGTTCCAGCTGAACTTAATCATTCAGTGAAGGTTTGAGGGGATAACCTGATGCTTGTGGAGCCAAGGGCACCCAAGTAGAAGATTGAAAGACGGCTCGAGGTCAACAACATAGAACTCGACCTCAAAACGAGCAGGACCAATGATTAAGGTCATGATCAAGATCCCTAGAGCATCATGGTGCATGTTATCAAATGCCATCATCCCTTTCATGGCTAGAGTAATGTCCTCAGATTTAAAGCCAACCTGGCTTGCAGTTCGCAAGGGGCAGACGTTTAAATCGGCGCATTATCTACCAAAGTGAGAGGAATGCGGAAATTTTGGTATTACACCGTGATGAACAAGGGTTGATTATGATTAGTCCCTGCCGAGTAAGCTCTGAGCTAGAAAATGAAATGACCTGTGGCGCGGCTATCACCCCTACCATGTTCTCCAAGGCTGATGGTTGTATGGTTGAGGAAACATGAGTGCCTGAAAAACTCAGAGAAATGCCTCTCGATGTTCAGCCGAAGTATGGATTAGGTCCAAGATGGAGATGTTTGCATTGACTTTCTTTAACTAGGCAGTGATGTCAGCCACAGATGGGTCAGCTATGGCAGTGGTGGGATTAGCTCTTGTGACTGTCTCTTCAAGGATTGGATTGGGGATCTGGTTTTTTGGTTGAGAGGATGAAGTCATGGGCTGGCTGGTTTTGTTTGCCGGAAACGGGGCCTTGTATACCAGTCCTGACTGCGTTACCTCAGCACACATTCTTGTGGTATAGCTATAAAGCATGCGGTGAGTATCTTGTGTCAAGTAGATGACCACAGGAGCATGGGCCCTCAATTCCACTGGGACTGAAACTAGCGGAGTAGGTATTAGCACTTGGTGGGTCAGGTCATGCCTTGGTTTGGCTAAAAGACTAATTATTGGTGGGGTGGATTGCATGGTAGGTCTGGCAGCCGTGCGCCTCGGTCGGGCAGTTAACTAGATCATATTGACTGCAGAATTAGAAGTTTCAATGAAGGATTGACTCAATTGATAGGAGAACGGTTCTGAAACATCATGGATGAGGAGAGAAGGATCAAAAGGTTAAACCTCATCCGAAGAAAGGAAATAAACTCCCAAGGATCCATGTGCATGCTCAGGCAAAGGCCGGTTGACTATGTTACTAGATGTGGATGCAGATGAATGAGGTGTCTGTGCAGCGGGCATGGACTCTACCTCCTGTGTGTTAATGGTGATGATCTTCCGCTCAATCAAGTTCTGAATTGCTCTCCGGAGTGTATAACAGTTATCCATAGAGTGCCCCGCGGTTCTATGGTAACAACAATATAAATCCACTTTAAACCACTACGAAAGTGGATTTGGTGGTGGGCGGATTTCTGGAAGCTTCAGGAGCGACACTACCTTAGGAAACACGACACTCAGAGGCTCAACCAGAGGAGTGAAATCCCTCTCAGGTCGTGGAGGTCGTCTTGATCTTGGGTAGCACCCTTGCCTTGCCGATGTGTGCTGGTAAACTAGCTCAGCGGTGGTATTGATTTGTGATGTGCGTGGTACTCTAGGTGCAGGAGAGTAGACAACGTGATTCTGAGCTGGCAAACTCACCACACTGGTTGGCATAACGGGAGCCCCAACATATGCCACAACATTCCTAGCAGAATCCTTTTTCCGGGTGTACCTAGTGTTGGATCCATTGTTGCCACCATTGTTATTGTTGGTTCCACCTGAAGCCATGGTCTGCTTTGCAAATGCTGCTAATGCAGGAAAGCTTCCGCTATTTAGTGAGCTCTCAACATGGATGCCAACTTTGATCAGGGATGCAAAGGTGGAAATAGGTTGGATGCTTAACAAAGCCCCAGTGGCTGGTTACGCTCCTCGAATTATTATTTCGATAGACTCTTCGTCAGAAGGTTTATCACGAACTTGTGAAGCAAGGGCTCGCTAGTGCCCGACGTACTCCCCAAATGGCTCATGGGGCTCATGCTTTGTTGCAACTAGGTCCTCGCACTTTGGGACCATGTCGAGGTTAAAATGTACTACTCCAAAAAAGCTTGGCTCAGATCATTCCAGGTCTTTATAGTGGCATTATCTGGAGATGTGAACCATTTCAAAGCTGGACCTGTGAAGCTCTTCTGAAAGAGGCGAATGAGAAGTCTCTCGTCAGCCTGTAACTGAGCGAGATCGCCATAGTATGCTCTCAGGTGTGAAATTGGGCAGCCCTTCCCATTATATTTATCAAATTCTAGGATATGGAAGTTCGGAGGAAGTATAGCCTTTGGGAAATAGTAGAGGTCCCAGAAGGAATAAGACTGGCAGTCCCCACCCTGCACTTGTCGTAGAGCTTTCTCCAGGTCATTCATCCTGGCGAAAGGTGCATTTAGGGTTGCTACTGACATTGAATGTGCAGCCAGGGCGAGTCTCGCGTACGCTGTATCTATAGCACCCGTGTGCTCCTCCAGATCCATCATCTCGCCACCTAGTGCCGTGGCATGATGACCAGCGTGCCCGTGCATGTGCGCTATTTGTGGTGGTGTGCATGCTGAAGCCTGTATCTGATGCAAGGGTATAGAAATGTTATGCTGTACTAGGTGTGTTGTTGTGTATGGCAGCAACAGCTGCTGAACCGGTATGGTCAGGTTCACAAGCCGGTGTACTTTTGTCAGCCCAAAAGGTAGACCACTAGTAGAGGGAGGAATATGTTGTGCATGTTGTGGTAGTGATACTATCGGTAGAGTAGCAACGCCCGTCGTCGGGACAGTGTGAAGCTGTGGCGACGGCTGCGGTGGTGGTGTGACTGGTGCAACGTGAACTTCCTGAGCAGGCGGAGCAGGGTCCTCAGGAATGGGACAAACAGGCGCAGTCAAAGTAGGATCCAAAGAGAAGGCCATGTTTTGCAACTTATGTGTAATGGCCAAAAGTTGCTGAGATTGCACGGTGATGGAAGCATCGGTAGTAGTGTAGAATACTAATGCTTCTCTAGAGGGGGGGTGAATAGAGAATTTCAAGTTTTAATTACTTCTTTGAACTTTGTTATGCAATCTGATTAGTCTTAAAAGTTTAACACACAATCAATCAATCAGAAGGACACCAAGAATTATAGTGGTTCAG
>JAMKQA010078873.1:0-10661 GCA_024699735.1 Posidonia australis
GACATCCAAAATCGTCAAATAAATTGCAACGATAAATATAAAAACATCTCAGGATCTCAGATCCATATTTCACAAGAACAAAAAGGTTCAAAAAACACGATGCTAAACTAGAATAGCGTCCCAAAGGGATCGATCTGCATATATAACTAGCATCCACAACCAAAGTCCCATACCAAGCTCCAGAGAAGCTCAAATCAAGGGCAAAACCACAGAAAAGGACCGAGAATCCAGATCTATAGGAACTGGAGGTGTCGGTAAGGGTTCTGCTCCGGGAGGAGGCAGAGGGAGCAGGCCCCTCCTTCTCCGAGCCACAGAGAGAAACAGAGGCCTTCCTCTTTCGATTGCCCCTAACTGGGCAAATCAGAGAGGGAGGAGGCTTAGGGTTTACCGTCCGAGATGCGGAAATCCGATCATCCCTGGCTCGCCCCATCACCGCCTTCCGAGAGCGAAGGAGATAGGGCTCTCTGTGTCCAAGAGGCATCCCGGCCACCATTCGGAGGAAGAATGAGAAGATCAGGGAGTAACCCAGAAATCGCTACGGAAATCACCAAGAAGATCGCCAGACAAAGAAATTGCTACGTAATTTGCCTGTAGTTACATACGTCCCATGTAAAATAACCAATACTCAATTTTGTTTGGAGAAAGTGATGATTTTTGCCTTAGTTTTGCAAGTGAATATGCAGATGATTGGAAAAAATTTGAAAAGACTGAATAATCATGGTAGGATGTCTACACCTAATGACAAATTATATCCTATATCTTGCTATATCTTATTGTTCTTAGTGGTAGCATTAAAATAAGAGCAAAACATAACTCATTTGGTACATGACTATTACTCTAGGTAGGAGATGTTTGAATCCTAATGTATGTAAAACTTAAAAAATATATATATTATTTCTTTCATAAAACAAAAAAATTAATACAACTATGTTAAAATAACTTTACTACTCTAATAAAAACTACATTTAAAAATTACACTCTAACACAATTCAACATAATTCATTTGTCTTTTCTTTATTTTTTGCTCAATTAAATACATCACTAAAGATTTTCTAAATATAGATTTTATTAATCTTGTAAAAATATTTGTATTTACTACAAGTTAATGTAACTAATTATGTGTGAAAAAATTAATTCAAGCAGGGAATACCGAATGAACCAATGGTTCAACCACTATGTAACATGTAATTCGATTAGTTAACTGATTAAACATCGATGTCACGCTTAATTCATCACCCGTAACACCCAAACAAACCATTGGTTGAGCCACTTTAGTCAAAACCAGTTTTCCAACGGTTTGATTTTCTACTCGTTTTCTAAAACGTTGTTGAGAGTACAGATAGGGATCACCAAACTTTTCTTTTGTAATATATTGGAGAGTGCAGTCAGCATTCACCTGGCCCGTACAAAAATAGAAAACACAATCAACTGTCAGGAGCTTTCGTTTAGCCAATAGAATCTACTTCAATGAACCTGCAGGGCAAATAGTCAATATCACGCAGAACCCAAAAGAAATTTTGGACTACCATAATGAATAAAATAGAACCTCCAGATGTATTGTGAGAAAAGAAGTGTAGATAAGAAAATCCATCACTTTGAAGATATAACTTACGAGTTACAAAGATAAATTAGTTTTACAAAAAGCAGGTTGCAGCATACAAACCAATAGAGACCTGAACAGTGTCGACAAAGTGGCAGGGTATCACATGGAACATGGGAAACATGGTAAAGCCACACAAAAAACACATGATGTGGCGTCATCAGCAAAAGCACGTCCTTGGTACATGCAGCAATGGATTTATTTCAAGTTTTCTTCTTTTTACCTTTCTCTTTAGTCTTCCTTTCAGCCTTTTCATCAGTTCTGGAAAAATAAAGAGAAATGTCTTGAGAACCAGGAAAGAACCATAATTACAGATCATGGCACACAGAATTTTCACTGACAGATAAACTGAAATAGCATTAGGCAGCAACATACAATGGGAAAATCGACTAGTGATTTATTATATGAAGCCCACATCATCCAAAAGGGGTTCGAGATGGCAAACAAAATCAGGTAATTCAGTGAATGAAAGGCTCCAAAGTTAAGCAACAGTAAGGTTTCATACATTTTTTGTGGAACACTTGGCTGTAAATGATAATAATTTAAGAAAATGTGAGCAAAGAAAATAAAGAAAAGTAGAGATCAGGAATCAACTGGCTCTACTTACTCTGACATAGAGAGACCACCATCTAACTCTTTCAAAACTTGGTTGATCGCATGAAGGGCCATTTTCTTCACCTGATTTAAATGCAAAATAGAAAAGGCATAAGATTCACAGTATTTACTTAAAATCATGCCAGCATAGAGTCCAGCAATTGCTAAATTTTTTTCTATAATAAATAACAAGAATGTGGGAAAGAACCTAGTAAGCATAAACAACCTCAAGTTTATCTTCCTTGGCCCAATGATGCTGTGGGAGCTTACGAAATTCTTCAGTCAAATGCATGCATTCACGAACATTTTCAGGTGAAACAAAATCAAGGGCAACCTTGGTACATGACTGTTTGACAAAGAAAAAATTGGCATGAGAGAACTAAAAGACTACAAATAGAAATGCAAAAAGAATTGCATGACAGAATTCACGTACCTTGAGATTTCGCACTTGGTGTGGACATCCAGCAGGAATAAAGACAGCTTCTCCTAACTTTTGCTCAAAAGTCCATGGCTCAATTCCTACCAAACCATAAAAATAATTCTACTAAAAGATCCAAAATCCTAGGTATTAATATTTTGAATGATTTATCAAAGGAAATGTGCTGTCACTGATCACGATTAAACCACTAAAAGGACTACTGACCAAATTCTTCCTTCAGCTTCTTCTTATGTTCAGTTGTTAAATAGAAAACCTGATCATGTATAGGATGAATAACCTGTAAGGAAACAAAAAGATCATTAGCATGTCAAATGATAAAATTGATCTAACAAGTAGACATCCATGGTCCAGTTTTATCATTTTTTACCTGCTGCACTGGACAACAGTATATGTGCCTAAATTCCCCATAATGTTTCATGAGGTAAGCCTGCAGTTTAGCACGGTCTTCTCTTCGGAAAATGTCCCATAAAGCACCACCATGACCCAAATCAGTAGTTTCAACAGAAATAATAGATTCCTTTCGTGTTTCTTTCTCAACTGATAGATGTAACTTGAACTCTTGAATGGAGGAAGAAACAGCAAGCTTGTTTCCCTTCTTCTTCTTTCTAGAATAAGTTATATTGCTCTCTCTACCATTTTTAGAAGCTTGAATAGGAGTGGAGCAGCCATTGGTTTCCGTTCTTGCACAGATATCAACCTCATCACCTAGAGGAGATTCATGACCCTCCAAATGAAATTTTTTCTCCATGATCTGGGTTACGCCATTAGCAGTTCTGTCATCAGAAAAGAGTTCTACTAGATCTTGAGCTCTGTGCTTTGCCTTCAATTCTTCTACTTTGGGAAGTTTGTCCTTTCCAAGGGTAACTTCAGCAGTATGCATAAGGACATTCACCTGGAAAGGACTAAATATTAAACTGTTTCCAAATTAAAAGACAAGTTTGATTCCATCCCCTCCCAGCAAAACATAGCAAACGTCCACAATGATTAAAATAGAAAACAAAAGCCTGTTGCAACATAATGACAGAAACAGCCATATAAAGCAATGATCATCAGTTGTCTACAAAGAGATGTACAAAAAAATAAAATTAAAACAATATATACCTTCAAGAAAAAAATTTCAGAAGGGTGATTTTCATAGATGTACTTTGCATTAAGACAAATAACAATGTACAGAAAAACTGCATGCATTGAAACTGAAGCATACCGCATCAGACATATCACAATGAAGTTTCGTGACTGAATCTCCTCTGCCAAGTTCTTCAACAAGCCCATAAGCAATATATGTCTTTGGCCCTAGATCAGGTTTGATTGCACCCTCTGGTAATTTAGATGCAAGATTAAGGGGGGCATGTTTAGGATGTGTATATTCCTGGAAAGGCAATGCACTTATAAATTCAGCTCCATGACGTGCTAATCGTTTTTCAAAGTCCATAGCCGGAGGCCAATCTTTCAGCTTGAGCATCTCAGGCCAGTCATCAGCAGAGAATCTCCCAACACTATAGCCTCTAAAAAACTGATTAATATTAATCTCAACCTGCAAAAGAATCATTTCTGGAAAATGTGTAAGGCCAACAAATGACTATGGCCTAGTAATGATCTGATCTAAAGATCAAAGAACAAAATTTTTCAGGAAATAAAAACTACTGCATTATCTGATCTAAAGTTTTTGTTTCCTAAAAAAAATTGGGTGTACAGACAGTATAGAATAATCCAGATAGTCACCGATCATGCATAACTTTTCCCATTGACATCATCACTTTGTTCTCGCCATCTCTATCAGAATAAAAGAACTAAAAAATTAACCTCACTTACTTTCACTATCAAATTAAAGAACAAGAAGGCTAACCTCACTTGCTTTCTCTATCAGAATAAAATAACTCAAAAATGTTACCCCATGACAAGCAACTCAGATCCAACTTTCACATGATAAAAATGTATGCTAGTGTAGTGAAAACTGCAGACCAAGATGGTAATTTTGTTTACTTTCCATATAAACATTCTCCTCAAAAGATGGATGTGTAATTCGTAATTACAAGTTTATAAAGCATGTAATAGGAAATTAATTAAAAAAATTAATCCATAGAGGGATTAGTAAATACGGTTCAAAAATCTGTCATTTTATTATACGAGAATCTGAGACAATCATTGGTGGAAAAAGCAATTAAAAACTATCTAGAACGAATGATAATGTAATTTCCATTATTCTGTTGATTTTGTACCATACCATCATCTTGCAAGAGTTTTTCCTTTTCTTGATGAACAGCTAGATAAAAATTCCTGATGAAGGGCATGGGAACGGCATTCAATACTCATGAGAATGAATATATTCAGCATTTAAATTACATGTCCGTCCACTGGCAGACAAACTTAATTTCATGTAACTAAAAATAATTATCCCTCATGCATGGGGATAAGTGACAAACCTCACAAAAATCCAAGCAATCAATTGCCAGAACGGTATACTCTGGGAATCCAGCTCTTGATGTCGACTTCTCACGTAAAGCACGAGCTATGACCATTGGCTCCCAGCTCAACCCAGATGAGAAATCAAGCACATTCCTTACAATTACTGGTTCTCCTTTTACCCAATGCTTCTGAAAATGCACAAGATCCTCATTAAGATCTAATGCACTTGGGCAGTATATGAAGTTATCATTCGACCCCTCTCTAGAAGCTGCCTTCCTTAGACATATATTATTGGAATCAAACTGGCCAGATACATCAAAGCATGAGCACACTGATGAAGGCACAATAGCTTCTTCATAGTTATTAGCTATTTCGTGGGCCTTCTGTTCTAAACCCAACAGCCAATTTTCAGGAAATATTGACTTGAGCTCTAAAAGTGCATTCCCACAGCCATGCAACTCCATTGGGGGGCATGGAATGCTACCGTTGCTGTTGGATTTCCATTCAACCAAGGGAATTAAACGATCCCGGATTACTTGTACAGCTGAAGAGCGGGTATCACGTTTAATCACTGGATCCATGCCATGCATATAAGCTTTTCCTCGGAATTCATATTCAACAAGCGCTGTCTCATCAGCCACAAATTTAAATCCTCGACGAAGTTCTTTACAACAACTAAGACAGAGATCATAGGAACAGTTTGGGCAGCTTCTATGAAAATCAAATATAGAAGTTTTACAATTGTTGCTGCATGAAAGAAAAATAAGCATTCAGTTGTTTGAAGAAAACCATGGTGAAAAATGCATCTTGAGATTTTCCAACTTGAATGAAAATTGAAAAATCATCATGGAACACAGATAGAAATAAGATATTACCAATACACACGCTCATCCATGTTACACATTGCTTGTTGCAATTCTATATCATCTGAACCTGCTGTTTCATAGATTTCATTTAGCAAAAACACGGATAGTGTGAAAGGTTAGTGACAGATCACAATTAACAACCTACAAAAGCACTTGCCTTGCAACTTAGCCTCTATATCTTTCTCAATCTTCTGTTCCAGGCATACTTCCTTCAGCCATGGGTATAGAACATGTATCAAGTAATGGTAATAAGTCATCCTTGTTGTATCTTGGAACTTTTTCACCGGAATCTGATGTCAAGAATAAGTTAATTATATAACCCATGTCAGCTGGTTATATATTATTAGTAAAATATGTAATAAGTTATTACTAGTACGCATAATAATAAGTGAAAGGCCCCGCGGCTGGTTATATATTTAAGAGAAGAAATGAGAAAAGAAAACCTGCTGGACTACTTTCAATCGCAAACATTGCTTGCAGTTGCAGTTCCCTCGACAGAAAGGGCAGCTTGCCGCAACATCGACCTCGGACAGATAAGGATACCTGCGTTGTGTATCGGAAAAGAGATGGAAGATCTAGTCAAATGGTGGATAGCAAAAAAAGAAAGTGTTTGGTAGATCGAATGGGAGAGAAATGAATTACAATACATGACCCAGAGATATGTGGCGTTGTTAGTTAGAGAGAAGAGGAAAGAGTGAGTGAAGGGGTGGAATGCCCAAGGATGTGTTGATGACGATAAAAGGAGAAAAGATGTAAGTAAGCAAGTAAGTAGGGTGGGAAGGCATACCATCTCAAGCACGGTATGCAATATCGTTTGGTTTTACATTTTAAGCAACGAACAACCCTTCCTTTATCGTTCCTCTGGCACTGATGGCACAGTAAACTATCGGCGGCGTTAGTCTTTCGCTTCTTCTGGGGAAAAACAAAAACGAACAAAAATTTATTTATTGCTACTACTGCTACTATTATTCTTCTTATTATTATAATTCTTACAATCCAAAACCCAGCCGAACCCTAGGAGGAGGAGGAGGAGGAGGAGAAACAATAATAAGAATAAGAGAACATACATTGTGAATCGTATTTGCTGGAATCGGCTTTTTGGCAGCCCTAGGGCGAGAAAAACGCTCCCTCCATCCATCGACTTCTGCTGCCGCTGCTGCTAGTGTACTCTCTTCTTCATCTTCATGTTCTTCTTCATCTTCTGCTAGCATTGCTGCTGGTGCCGCCTCCTCCGGAACCCCAAGATCGTGCTGCTTCTTCTTCTGTTTCTGTTTCTGTTGCTTTTGCGGTTGCCGCTTCCTTTTCGTCGCCATCATTCTTTCCTTCCTCACCACTAACTGCTCCGATCGAATGATATGAGTAGCCCGCCCTCTCGCTCTCCTCCCCTCCCGCCCTAGTACAGGAATTCCCGCCCCAAACCACACTAGGAACAAAACCCATGGTCGATGTAGTATTCGTAATAATAGTAATGCTCATGAATCTTCCATCATCTGCACATACGAAAAAATCGCCGAACATAGATTCAAAAACAAGCGAAAGGATATTTTTCATTTGATTCTAACAAAATTGTTTGCACACATGTAGACAAAGGAAAATATTTTTGCTTCAAATTCCTCCTGTTTAAGTGGAAAAGAGAATTAGATATTACCTTTCAATCAAAAAAAATACACAAATATTATGGTTTTGAACACATTTCTTTTATTTCCAAGTGCATAAAACACCTCCATCCCCAAGGTCACATTGCGTTAAATAATATGACATCTTTCTAAAATATAGGACTTATTTGTGCCTCAAAAACGAAAGAAAATAAAAAATATCAGTTAAAAAGAAATTAAAGAAAATAAAAATTAACAGAATTTATTTTTCATTTTATCAATTTTTTGGTGTTTATATCTGACATTAGAAACAAAGAAAAAAAAACAAAAATTATATGTTTATGCTTAACAATGGAAATAGAAGAAAAGTAACTTTAATTTGTTTAAATCAACACAACATAATAACATTCAATCATTATAATTATTTACTCAATAAAAAAACTAATTCACTAAAATATTTATTCCATAATTTAAAATTTATCTACAAAACCCTTCAGTTGCAATTGAAGATTGACAAATACCATTGCATTTATCCAATTTACAATATTAACGCTATCATTTTTCTAATGGTCCGACAGTTGATTAGGACAATCCACTTTGGATAGGAAAAAATTGAAAGAAGATATCACTAAATCAAATCTCCCTCCTTTGCAGTTTCTTTGTGTTGTTCACAAATCCATCCCTTGATGCACAATGCCTCTTCTAGGTTAGGATCCAGCAGTCGCAACACGATGAGGGTTGACTATGACCTCCTCTCCATCCCTACCCCACTAGAATAAAAATGAAGACAATAAAAGTTGAGAAACACCAACAAACCCTTGGTGAGTCATGGTCGTCCACCCCCTAAGTAGGGCATGTAAATTAGGCCAAGTCAAGTTGGTCCTATCTGAAAAACAGTAGGCCCCGAACAAGCCTGGGGCGGGCTTCGTCAACCCACCCAAAGAATCAAGCTGGGCCTGGTTTTATAAAAGATCGACTCGACACAGTTCACAACCCACCATATTGGACCAAGCCGTAGGTTGGGTTGGGCCTATTCATTTTTTAAAATTTAAAAAATATTTATTATTAAATAATTAATCTATACATAAAAAACTTGAAAAATACATAAAATATTCAACATTTTATATTTTTACATTTATAATTATTACATTAATATAAATAAAAAATTTTACAAAAAAACTATTCACATTCTTTAATCATTAGTAGACGCTCTCGTCCCAATTAAAGTTGATATCTCATCATTCTTTGATTCGTCATTAAATTAAAATTTTGAAGACGATCAACTGCATCGTACAAATCTTTCAAGCATACTGAGGTTTCTACAATTTTTTCAAATAATTTATACTTTCTATTAATTAACATTTTTTTACCTGCAGAAAATACAAACTTCAATGCCAACGTAGACATTGGAATTGTTAATAAATCTTTAGCCATTCTAAAAACTATAAGAAACCTAACTAGAGTACTAGACCACAACTTTAATATATCTAAATTGTCTATTTCAAGATCACTAAGAGCAAACTCACATACTAAATAATTTTCTAATTCATTATTAATTGTTGATTTTACATATTTTCCTTTTTTTTTAGTTAATCTATTTCAAAATGAACTCCACTACAATTACTATGTGTTCTTACAAAACTAGATGTATGTCTGTAGTCACTTGGTCTAGTGGTGAAGCCACTTTGTGGTTGTACGAGAGGTCGAGAGGTCGAGAGTTCGACTCCCATGGACATCATATAATATATTACATAACTTGGTGGTGGTTTATCATAACTAAGTGTTTGAGTGGTATATATACCAATTATCATTTACAAAAAAAAAAAACTAGATGTATGTGTATTAGAATTACTTTCACTATAAAAACATATTTTTCAAATAATACATATAAAATTTCCTTAAATTTATTATTAAATTCATCTATTCTTTCATTTTTTATTCATGTTACTAAAAATATCATTTATAAATATCATACCATTAACTAATCCATGTCTAGGATATATAATTAATGCTAAACATACCTACATTGGAAGCTCATACCAATAACTATTATATTTTTCTTCCATCATTTAAATAATACTTTCAAATCTTGTGAAAGCTCTGTATTGTTAAAAAGTGTTTGTAATATTAAATAAATTAACTAAAACTAGAGAACTAGTATGATAATATTAACCAAATAATTAATTAGTTGCATTATAAAATGGTTCTAAAAATGTATAAATTATGCTAGCATTATTCTAATCTTGATCATTTAATAAAAGGAAATTACATATTGCATTATAATATAGTATAATTATGTTGCTATAAAATTAACTTAAAGTTAACATATTATATGTTGAATTCCATCTATATTGAACATTTAATTTAATTTTTTTAGGTTTTAAACCTTATTCTACACATAAATATCTAAATTCTTAAAATCTTTAAGGTAATATTTGAATAAATAAAATAGTTGCTCTTATTTATTTTTTTATAAAGCCTAATGCAATATATACATTCTTGTACAATTAAATTTAAAATATGATAACAATACTTAGAATGGAATAAATCACCATTTAATGGTGGTTTTAAATTCCTTTTTAATATTCTTATTACAACATTATTATTAGAAACATTATCATCAGATATTGTATTGATTTTATTATATATTTTAAATTCTTTAGTAATATCTTTTTGTGACCGTGTCCGTACCCGATCGAGCCCGACCCGAAGGGAGGGGTGGAGAGGAGGAGACCACAGCCATGCCGATGACGGCGAAGGCGCAAGGATAAAAGAAAAGAAAATGGAGTCGCCACCTAGTCTTTTAAGGGAAAGACGAGGAAAACCACAAAAGGATGAATACATGGGATGCAAATGGGAAGGTTGGATGTCTGCTAACCAGAGGATGGGTAAGGATTCCTATTACGCACGAGGAAGGTGTTAGGCACCCTCGTACGCACGAGAAACTCAGTCTTTCTAGTCCTATTGCTTGCTAAAGGTTTGATGAATGTTTGCTAAATTGGGATCATGCTCTAATTATGCTAATGTGTATGGATGTGACAAGACTAAATGAATGTGCAAGCCGATGCGTGAAAACTGCGAAGAAATCCACATGAAATCATGATAAAGTCGTGCAAATCAAAAGGGGAAAAAATAACCCGTGATGGGGTTAAATGTTGGCT
>JAMKQA010078874.1:0-20522 GCA_024699735.1 Posidonia australis
ATATATATATATATATATATATATATATATATATATATATACATACATATATATATATATATATTAATCAAAACATAAGATAACTTAATGCAGGATCAGGGCCTGAATCGACAGACCGAAATGGAATGGTCGACTGAATCTAGGCTCAAGGCACCAAATCGGCAGACCGAAAAACCACTCGATTGACCAAAAACCCCTGATTCAGTAAATCGAAAACGTTCGATTGACCGAACCAGAAATTCTGTCAACACCCAAGACTCCCAGAACGACAGATCGAATAAATTCGATCGATCGAACCAAGGGTCGAGGGGACAATCTGCAATAAAAACGACATACCGAAGTAATTCGGCATGCCTAACCAGGCGACTACAGGGCAATCCAAAATGGGACTCAAAGCCCAATCCTGCAAACCACCAATCCAAACCATGCAAACAATATATCAAAATGAAGATCTCAACGAGATCTTCCAAACCAGACAAACAACACCGAAATCCATCAAGCGGATCTCGAGAAAACCACAGAAAACACAAAGGGGATACTATTCACCTCCAACCATAAATACAGCCATAAATGGCCCACAAATGCACAATAAATTCTATAAAATTCACCACAATTACCAGCACACTAACATGCACCTATGGTACAAATTTGGAATCAAAATTAAATCTACAGGGTGCGTACCTCCACCGAAGACGCTGCGATGCGAGATGGATGGCGACACTCCTCCTCTAGCCACGAGCTGCGCCTCTCCTCCACGCAACGAGGGCGGCACAGCGGCGGCTGCAACCTCCTCCTCCCCACCATCTCCCTCTCTCTCTCACAATCCCTCTCTCCCTCCCACCTCTCCTCTCTCTTTTCTCTCCCTCTCCCACGCGCGAGAGGAGAAGAAGAAGAAGAAGAAGAAGAAAAAGGGGTGTGGGTGGGGCCCGAGAAGGGAAAGAAAGAAATGAAAGAAAGAAAAGAAAAGAAAGACAAAGAAGGAAAGGAAAAAAAGGAAACCACAAGCACGAAATCAAACCACGCGACCTTCCACATCCACGTGACTCGTGTCACTAGGGACCTGCCACCAAACCTCCACAGCCCAAGAGAAAACTGCAAAACTCCTAAGAGGGCCAGCACAGCGCCTAAACCACACCACGCCAACAGCCAGAAACTCCCAATCCAAGCGTCAGACACCATTAAGAACATGTCCTACGTTAGGCATTGGGACCTCCAAACCCTAACACGTCTGAATTTCATCTTAATTATCTGACCAAGCATCACTCCTAAAACCTAGGTTGTTACAAGGAGTTATTTCACTTGAATATATGAAATCTAAAGAAAAATTGGCAGATCATTTGACTAAAAGCTTATATGAGAATTTTGTTATATCTTCATCAAGGAGGTGGGACTTAAGTCTATAAAAAGTTTTGTGCAATGAAATACCTATCAGGAAAATTCTACTATCATACGAGACATAGCACTGAAATTGTGGAGTACGACTCCAACTCTATTCTTAAAATGACAATGTTTGAGCTGTAATAAATAGGATTGAATCGAAACCTATGTGTTAGGATAATATATTGTAGATTATCCCAAGAGATTCACCTATAGTGAGTGTGGTTGTAGGGCCTCAACTTTGAGGATTGAAAGACAATCTTCTAAAAACTCTTACGAAAATTGATACAAGTACAAAGTTGTAATGTGCTACTTAGAGAATTAGAAGCTGTAATATGTACTACGTGTGTAGTAGGTTGAAATCCAATAAAAAAGACTTAATTCAAAGTACAATCCACTATGATTGCTTTTAAATGTAAATCTACAAGTACTAAGTGAATGCTCAAGTCTGCCAGACACCTTCATTCAATGCACAGTATTAAAGTCTAGAGAGTTTGATTTCTTTCCTTATATTTGTTTTATATTTTAAAGATAATTTTGAATTAGGAGAAAATGTTGGAAATAATGGTTTTAGTTTTAACTATTAAATTCAAAATATCTTTTAATACCTTTGAATTTATCATTTAGTTTATCGTCATGTTTCCATTCAAAATATTTTTTAATATCTTTTAATATATCATTTATTCTATTATTATGTTGTTTCCTTTTTTGAAAACTATGATATGATTAGTGGGAATAGTGTTGACTTACTATGAGTTTTCTCTTTTTTATATATATCATTGTTGTACTTTGGGAAAATATAAGGGAAAAAAAAGGTTTTACTTATTCTTCTTCCTTTTTCTTTTTCTTTGGCATATATCACTACGATACGATTCAAATATCTAAAAAAACTTGCACTTTTAGATATCTTGACGTTATATCTTTGGAAAGGAATTAGAAAATCTCTATGCATGAGGGTGAATTTTCTTCTTCAAGTTAAGGGATTTATTCTACTTCATCAAAAGTTACGATCCTTCTTATTCTTTTCTTTATTGTTAATTATTCGTCATCTTTGTTTATATTATTTTACATCTAATTATATTATTGTTGATATTTGACTAAAATTTCTAACAAGTTCAACCAATTCATACGTGGCATCAGCATGATGTCATAAATATTTAATAAAATAAAAAAAATCAAATACCCTGTTGTTTATTCCAAGAAGAGGCCTCTTTTATTGTTGGGCCAACATTACACGTACAACCCAACTATAATAATTTATGGATAAAATGACCCATATAAAAAAAGGAGACGTCAACAGTGATATCCAGACCTAGATAGAAAAAGAAAGATTTGGACCATCTCCAGCAGTTTGCAAGTTGCAGGGGAAGAAGAAGATCAAGTGAAGAAGAAGAAATCGAGTGGAAGAAGAAATTAAGAAGAACAATATCAGGTGAAGAAGAAGAACAACGAGAAGAAGATCAAGTGAAGAAGAAAAGAGTAGAACCGGAACATGCTTTCTTCATGCTGAAGAGAGCCCACCCTCTTCTACCTTCTTCTTTGATGTATTCTTCTTCAATTATTTCCATAAATTGGGCACAACAAAACTGCAAAACCAAGTCAGTTCTCTGGTTGGACCAGCTTGTTCACCATTTTCCCAGTGGTTTAACTGCAAAAATTGTTCAAAAGGCCACTTTTTAACCGTTGAGGCAGTGGTCTATGGTCCAACCGGTTCGGCTAGTCGGTCTGATTTAGTTTTAATGACATTGATTTTAACATTTAAATTTTATTTTGTATCAGAGGCAAATAATAATCAAATGATTGTCGTGATCAAATAAGACTTTTAAGTTAAGGAAAAAGATAAACCACAACATATTTATATCAATTATAATAATTCCTAATCTTAATTTATGATCTCAATCTTTACAATTTATTAAAAACAAGACCAATCTTTTAATTTTAAACTTCAATCCTTTTATTTTATATTAAGAGGGCAAATGAGTGTAATCTACATTATTATTTTCTCTTCTATCTTTTGTATCTATTAGATTAAAATGCTAATGAGTTAAAAAAAAAATCAACCAACTTTTGTTCAAGAAAATGTTATTATTTTTTTCAATAATTTCAAAACCTAAATTCTTACGCTTTTTAGATTTGTCGTTTACTAATTCAATTTTATTTTCAATATCTTAGCATGATAATTTTTTAATTCTTTTATTGCATGCAATCTGCATGTGCATTTCGCTAATTGGAAAATAAAGCACCAATGTAATCAGTCTTCGAATTTGAATTATTCCAACGAATTTTTATCAATCAATATGCAAATTAAGTGTTCACCATTTTTGTTCATCATAAAAAGCAAGGAAAATAAATCATATACATGATAAAACACACTTCTTCTAGGACCCCCTATATGTACCCTTCGAGGAGATCGATCCTAAAATCATCACCTCCAATCCTATGATCAGTAAACCCTATCACTAGGTTAGGTATTCTCTCCCTTCCTTCTCCATACTTGGATGCTTCATCCAAGGGCCATTAATCTCGTCATAATATGTCTTTAATAACTTAGCCATTTTGCTCACCTATTTTTGTCTAAAACACACTCCTTCTAGGACTCCCCCTCTATGTATCCTTCGAAGGAGATTGATCCTGAAACGACCACCTTCAACTCCATGGATTACAAAATCCTATCACTAGGCCAGGAGTTCTCTCCCTTCTACCTCCATACTTGGATGTTCCATGTGACGGCCATTAATCTTGTCATAATATGTCTTTAATAACTTAAAACATTTTGATCACTTTTTTTTTGGACCCATCCTTCTACATTATGGTGAAAGAATGGTTTTGCATCTTGCCTATTACCTATATTAATATATCTATAATACTTATTTTAAATAAAAAGCTTCGTTTCTAACATATTTTTTTAATTTTGTTTGACATTTTTCTACCAACATATTTCAAAGTAGGTTATATCTAAGCATTCTATCGCAATCTACTTTAGATATTATAATATGAGTTATGACATATTGTTAGAAATGACTCTCATTCATTTTGTCTCTAACATATGATAATTACTCCTCATGAAATGCAATTGTTATTCTTGTTGCATTTTGCAATGGTTTTTGAAAACACAGGCTTTAAGTCGAGGCACTATAGGGATACTAAGGGAGAACGTATCATATTCATTCCAAAATAGATCTTTTTTTGAGGTCCATTAATTAATGCTTAGACTTGTACATGACACATTGTGCTAGCTAGCGATTACATTTTTTAAATCTAAAATAAGTGTCTAGAAAACAAATAAATATGTCAAATTGTGATGTTAATGTTTAAAAATTTCCTCGATTCTTTGTTTCTAGTATTACATGTATTTTATAATTAATGATTGGTTGAAAGCAATTACTACAAAAACTTACTTTGATCCGTGTGCATGAATTGAGTTGGGCTCTTGCAATACTTGTGTCTAGATTGAATCTTGTGGTCATTTGAGATGGATTGAACTTCAAGTTCATAAATTGAGTTGAACAATTAGGATAAATATTTTTTTTTAAAGTTCTACAACTATTGAGATTTGAATACATAACTTCTTAACTAAAGTTATAGTTATGTATCAAATAAACTATACTTTGTTCCGTAAATTGTATTGAACTCTTGCAATAGCTGAACTTAGATAATAAAACTTAATTAGAGAATATTGAATTTTGATTTCATTTCAGAAAGACCGAAGGCAGATCCATAAATCAAGTTGATCATTTGGGATTATTTGAACTAGAAATAAATTCAAGTGTCTCATTTGTCTACTGGATGATTTATGCATGTTAACACAACTTCATTTTGACATGTGAAGTCTAATCAACCCATTTGTTACATGATCATGAAATTCAAGGGTTCCAGCTTTTTTTTTTCTTCACATGATTGACAATCTTTTCTTTTAATTATGAATGCTTTCTTTTCGTATGATTGTCAGCTGTTAATTCCCTTTTATTTTTGGATTGCTTGTTAATTTTCTTTCCATATGCTATTTATTTTAAGACAAATTTCAAGATATCATGTTAACTCACAAAGTTGCAATTGCTTATTAACAATTCAATGATTTACTCGTAATTGTAAATTCTATTTGAATTAGCGATCAAAATTAAAAGTATTCTTATGTATAAGGAAACGAGTATAAAAGCGTGGACGATATTTGTCTTATCATCGGGTGCCACATGCCCACTTCCCATACCACAAAACTCGGATTTGGATGCCTATAAATACCAAATTAATGAAAGGGAAAAAACAAAAAACCAAACTACCACTCTCCCCACTCCACTCCAGCCAAATGGATCTCCTCTCACTCCAACTCCTTCCTCAGCTGCCACCACCGCAGCAGCGACAAATCGCCGCCGCTCCTCCTCTCTCACACTCCTCCGGTCAGCCCCTTGCCCTCCGATGCTTTCCCATGGCAGTGGCAGAAGCCAAGACACGTCTCTCCATGGGGAAGACATCATCGTCCATCGTCATCCCCTGCCGCTGCTCCAGTGCCGATCCCTTGCGTTCGGGTTCGGAGTGTTCTTCTGGAGCTCTTGGGGAAAATAGGAGATGGATTCTGGGCTCTCTCGTCGCCACAGGTTTCTTTCTTTTTTATTTTTACCAAAAATGAATAGCTAGTTTCTGATTTTATCAATTGAAAAGCTCATCTAGGATTTTTAGGATGTTTGGATTGTTAAGTTTTTAAAATATATATTTTAAAAAGGCTATTAGTTGCGTGTTACTGTCGCGGTTGCAGTTTGTGGTAGAGATTTGGGGTCTTTCTTCACTGAGTTCATTAGTGGATGAAGAATATGGTTGATAAGCGTGTGTGGATGGAGTGTTTGAAATGGGCAGCATTTTTTGTTTCTTTTGTTTTGTAATTCCAGTTGTATAAACCGAAAGCTTTATGCAAAGATTCATGAGCAGTAGCGGATGCAGGAATTCATTCGAGGGCTGTCATAGTAAGATGTTGGAAAACTAAATAAATTTAAAAAATCTAAATAAAATATGAGACATCAATTTTTAAATTATATGACTGAGGTTGGCAAATATTGTAACTTTTTTGAGCAAAACAATTGATTTCAATTGTTTCTGTTTGAGTTGGTTTTAATTAGGCGGACAGCTATTGTTTGGTCAAATTCTATTTCAATTCAGTTTCTTTTTAATCAAAACCAAGTTATAATATATTTATGTATCACAACTTACTAAATTCTTATATATCAAATTTAAAACCCTCAATCAATTCTAAGAAAGAGAACCTTATGGTTTCATGTATTATTATGTAATATAACCAATCTAACTCGTAATTTAAATATAACTTTAAATTTCTGCTAACATGAGCGATTGTAATCATGTGAAATTTTTCCTAAGTTCTCAATTACAAATTATATTTGTAGCAGCAAAATTTGTGTGTTTGATTATGAGAGAGAGAGAGAGAGAGAGAACTTGATTTTGATCATTTAATTGAATCCTTGAATCCAATCATCTAAACGCTACATTAGTTTAAAACTTCACAACAGCCTTATTGTATCGACCCTTTTTTATTTCAAAATCCCGAGTGGTCAATTGACCACCCTCATGTTAATGTGGATTCACCACAGCTCATGAGCCATTTCAAGTCTTGAAAAGGATACACAGGGTTTCCTTATGTACTTGAACTACCACCTGAATCCCACGTACGTCACATCTTTCACGTGTAAATTAGTAAAAATTATAAATCTTGTTGATGATCTCCGCTTGATTTGGAGGCCATCATTCCTCAAAGTTGATGCCATTTTTTCTATGTGCTTTGTTCTATTGATTAAGTCCAGCTCTATAAATGCTGAAGAAACAGTCTAGACATTCTCAAAGTACAAAAGATGAGGGCTTGGGACAAATGAGGTATCTTTGTAGCATAGAGAATGCTCATGGAAAATAGCGTATTGTTTCAGTATTAGCAAAAAGTGCTATTGTCTTATGGGCATACGTAAAAAGATAGGTATGACAGCCAACAGTTATATGGAGCAAAATCCTATGTCTTCCTTATGGTTTGAAGACGAAGAGGACTTTGATGATAAAACTGGATACACATGCTCACTTTGGCAATCTCATTTATGTTCCCAATTCAAGATTATTTATCTCCTACATCGTAAGTGCATGATTTTAAATGTCGGTTTCGTGTTAGATTTTGAGAAGTTGAAAAATCGACACGTGTTAGTGAAATATTGGCATGCCTGTGTCGTGTTGGTGGAAATACAGTAAAAAAATCACCTTTGTCCATAAAATTACCATGTCCATGTCGTATCGGTGTCATGTCGGCAAGTTGAAAAACCAACATGAATTTTGCCGACACATGTTGACATTTGGTAGTATACATAGGAGTCATCGACCAATTTATTGAAGAGCAAAAAGGTGCCATAAGGATGCTATCCTAGGGATTCCAAGGAATGTGAATAGGTTCCTTGGCAAAGTTCTCATCTGGACACCATTGGAACCTAGATCTTGTTGCATGCAGTGATGAGGGACAAGAGAGGCTTAAGAGCGACAGATGTATTATTGGCTACTATTATCTATTAATGACTTGGTGAAAATGATGTAGTTGAAGTCTTTGGTGCAAGATCCTTGATCCTAGTGTGACATAAAAAGTTTTTTTTTTTGGCAAAAATGGTAACCTTTATTAATCAAAGAAGGTTACAGGCACAAAGGCAAATATGTGAAAAAAGTAACAACAACAGACAGTGTTTCAAATTTCACAGGGTACCAAGTGAGGCAAAGAACAGACACTGCCTCATTATTCCTAAGAATAAATAACTCTACAAAGACAAACTAAAATAGAGTTTGTGAATCATGTATTGTACATGATCACTAGATTAGTCCCAGCTCAAAACCCAAAAATCCAGTCCTTGCAGGAAAAAGGGAATTGGGGAGGACTAATCAAAAGTACCCAGCAGCACCAACGTCAACTGCTAATTTCAGAATAACTGCACCCTAAACCAGTGCTGATTACTTTGCATTGATTCTGAGATATGACAGACCAATATTCTCCAGTGTCAGTATCCCTTTAGCTTGTTTGGGCAGAACCTCCACAGAGAGATATTCAGTGTACTTTTTAGAGCCAACACCCACATTTGCCAAACAGTCTGCCATTTTATTTCCTTATCTGAAAACATGATGTATACTCATAGCTTTAGAGATCATAGAGTTGACCTCCTTCTAGTAATCGGGCAACTTCGAGTGAAGACATTTTTCTTAGACTGACGCATATCCACCAAAGTTTCGGAATCAGATTCCACCATCAAAGTTTTGAGATCGAAGCCAAGATACTTGAATAGATGCAGTCCATCATATAAAGCTTGAAACTCAGCAACTAAGTTAGTGCAGTTTCCATAGTAACTTGAAAAACCAGCTACTAGTTTACCATCATGATGAAGGCAGTGACAGTAGATATGCAACTCAACTTGGTACTAAAGACCTACAAAGAGAAAGTCAAAGGCTACTTAGTCTATTTTAGGAGAAAATGAATTCACACATGTTACGTAATATGAGCATCATGGAACTTGACAATCATAATTCTTTATTATATCATTATAAAAGAAAATCTCGTGAAGATATAGCAAAAGATTTAGATTCTTGAAGTAATCATATTAGGGAAAGTTTATTAGAATTACTTGACTCTCTAAATATTTATAATCTTACGATCTTTATGACTACAGTTCTTTTAGAGATTATTCTTATGGACAATCAGATTATACCTTGAAAAGTTGATAGACAAGAACTTCATCATTCTATGTTCTGAGCTAACAAAGTGAATGAGATATGAGTTTTGTCTTCAACTATACACTATTATAAATAGAATATGAATAGCAATCTTATCAAGATCTTCTAAGTCAAAATTACTTCTCTCAAGAGCGCCAACAAGTATTTATTCCACGGTATCTATCAATGGGATTCCTAATTCATCTGCTATTGTCATAGTATTACCATCATATTACGCAATATCAAATATATTATAGCCATATGTCTTGGAATAACTACGTGTTGTGGAGGAAGTCCCAAATTTAACGACAAATTCATCGTAACTACAATATAGTTGAACAATACGAAGATGTTGATGAACTAAGATATTCTTTTTGGTATTAAGCATATATGAGTAACTTTTATGAGTATTTTTGTTTTTAAACATTTATTAAGCATTTTTACTTATTATTTATGCTTCAAAATATTTGTATTAAGTCCATATAACGTATATCCATATGATATATATTTAGAAAGTTGATTTAAATAGTCTTAAATGTAGATTATTGTTTACTTTAGCTTATTTTAGAGTTTCAAAGTAAAATTCAAAGTTTTTCCATCATTTCCATGAACTTTCGTGAATTTTCCGTGTTTTCATTGACATTTTCATCGATGTCCGACACGTTTCTTATTTTTGTTGGACCGAAGGTTGACACTAAATCGTTATTTAGAATCTTGTGGAAATGACCCCTAAACAATAGTTGAAAGTTCCCAGAATTGTTGAAACTTGTTCCCAATCCCTTGTAAGACTAGAAGATTTTATAAAGGTTCATAAAATTTTTAAAATTTATTTTTTTTCATTTACCTAGTTAGGGCCATGCTGTGCCCATATTGAAGAAAGGTCTCAAGTGAAAGTGGAATACCAAGGCTTGGATACAACTTCATCTCTTAAAAAAAAAAATAGTTCAACCATTGTCATATCTAGTTTGGATTGGTATACGATATTTTTTATTTTGTATGTAGTAAAGAACTTAAAATATATTATATAGTTGATATAGAAAAATCTTGTTGATGGTTTAATCTAATGCAGATATCCGTATCCGTATAGTTGATCTGGTTTCACTTTTACATTCGCATACCAATACGACATTTATCTCTATGTGTATGTCTTAGATCTGATATGTATCCATATTCATTCTGTAAGGATATGAATATTCAATTTTCCTATCTTTATGATATTCATATCTGACAAATACTTTGAAAACGGATATGGACACCAATACACAATGTCCCATTTGAACTCTAGTCATAGGATCTGTTTATCTCCGTACACTCTACCCTATCCTTTACTATGTTTGGGGATAGAGGCTTTATTTATTTGATTTTTTCTTTTCTGTGTGAACTAAATCGTCTGATTTTGAATCGCTTCTGCACTGTATGGTCTAATTGGATTAATCTACTGCAGTAGATCTACTCTTAACTGCTTTTTAGAAACATAAAATAGGTCTAGATGTTTTATTTTCTTGAGCTTACATGCTTTTTTCAATAAGTAACTTGCTGTTATTGTTTTAATAATTATTATTCAGCAACTGCACTTTGCGTCTGTGATATTGCTGATGCAGTTTCCTCTAGTAGAAGAGCGGTAATACATTTTATATGGTTCTTTCTTGTTTCTTGAACTAATTCCTTTAACTTCTGTTTACATGGTTTTTTTAATATTATCTGCAGCTGAGGGCATCAAAGATACCTGAAACTGATTTCACAACTCTTCCTAATGGTCTGAAGTCAGTGATTCCCTTTATACCTTTTTTTACTTTTATCCTGTAGGAACTTTACAACTTCTAGATTTTAACCTTTTTATTTCTTGGACTGTAATTTTAGATTTTAATAAATTACTAATATTTGGTTAGTGAGTGATATTTAAGTTAACTTTTTACTGGCATCAAGTTAAATTATATGTATGCCTTTGGTTCAATATATATTTGGTAATTGCAAATTGCTATCAGATAAACAAATTTTCAGGCAGTTTTCTTGTTTCATTTTTAGATTGTGATTTTTTGGAAAATATAAACTATTAAGATGGAAAGAGAATAATGAATTACTTCCTAACAAAGCATTATAATTTCTTATATATAGGAAAATATATATTTAATCTACAAGAAATCTAATAAATGGATAACATAAAGATCTATATAAGGATTTATTTACTCTAACACTCTCCCTTAAGTTGAATTATTTCCAACTTATTACAATACAGAACTATATAATTAGGAAGAATGATAGCAGATAGGCATACAATAACAATAGTCTGACTGATTTTCACGAAATCAGACACGCACAAGACTGATTTTCACGAAATCAATACAAAAACTAGAGGACATCACGTGCCTAAGGTAGAATTGCAAAGAAACGAGCACATCGAGGACATAGACACAACCCTAGACTCGTCTACACAACAAACAGGAGAGTCCCAACAATATAGGTAAGTAGTGGCCAATAAGGTTGTAGCACAGTAGAAAAGTTTTTTTTTGAAACTTCAAATTTCAAGGGGTTTTAGTCAATTTTGCAATTTTAGAATATTGTTGGATTGAAATGCAAATAATCAAATAAATCTTAACTTCGTTCTTCTCTCCCTTTTTCTTCCTTCTTTCCTATAAACACGCTTTCTTTCGTCGAGAGCTTCTTTTCGATGGATCTGTTGTCCATCATGTGGTTACGCTTCCTGACCTTTCCTTTCCTATTTGATCTCCACACCGTGGTGAGCACAAAGTAGTCTTGCTCCCTCGCGATTGACGAGAAGTTGGACCCATTGTTGATCGAGACCTTTTGCCTCGCATCTGACCTTACTGCTGCCAACCTTGCCTTCTTGCGATAGACGAGGGAGAGTGAGATCTGGTTGCGAGACATGTCGATCCTCTTGTAGATGTTGGATTAGACTTGTTGAATCGAAGGGTGGTGGAGGAGCACTACGTCGAGAAGAAGATCATTAGAGCCGTCGTGATCGACGACACAAAGGTAGTCGATGGGGTCTCCTGCTTCGACTTTGAGGCCTCTATTATGGAGAAGATCATCGTTGTTGCCCTAAGGAAGGGAAAGAACATGTGGCTCCGGCTTGTTTCCCCTCTTCACCTTTCCTTTCAGTTCGGGATGTCGAGGGTTGTTTATATCAAGGGCATGGCTGTTGCCAAGTACAAAAGATCTACTGTAAAGGATGAGAAGGGAGGAGGTTTTTCTATAGGTCTACCGCTATTGACGGTGGTGCGGCGACAATGGAGCGGTTCTTGTTGTCATTGCTGCTACTGCTCTCTCTCTCTCTCTCTCTCCCTCTCCCTCTCTCTCTCTCTCCCTCTCCCTCTCCCTCTCTCTCTCTCTCTGTTAAACCTTAAGTTCTGAAACTATATTGAGATGGAAAGAGAATCATGAATTACTTAATTTATAAGTAATTATGAATTGCTTCATAACACAGGGTTACAATCTCTTATATATAAGAGAACACATACTTAACCTATAAGTAACTTAACAAGTAGATAACACAAAAATCCATATAAGGATCTTTTTATTCTAACATAAATACATGCTGCTACTTGAGGGTTGGTATAAACAAATTACTTTAATAACATATGTCTTAAGCAGTTGAAGGGTTGGATTGTAGAAGGAAGTTTACAGTCCACACTGTTGTATCCAATGGTAGATATAGTAAATTACAGTGATATGGTGTAGTATTATACCCTCCAAACAAGCTTTGAAATGATGGAGTTGGTCATGGCTTTCAAGATGAATGAATTTGTAATACAATACGGACTTGCATCACTTATTTCAATATGTTGTGCTCTACTGAAGATTGACCAAAATAGTGCAAGAATTAGGTCCATTCAATGATAGCAAAGGAGGTCAGAATGACGTGAGAGGGATTGCCACGAGGAGCTATTTCGTTTACGTGCCTACATGGTACTACCGGATAAATGACAAACTAGAGTATTTTGTGGAAGACTATATTCTATTGGTGCTCACTAGCATCCCACTCTTCCTGTAAAGGTGCTTTCTTGTGCATGGGAGATGATTGAGTTTTGAAACCGACTGTTCTCATCTTTATGCAGTGTTGGATCTTATTTTAAATAAAGAAATTTCCCTGGAGAGAACTTTCTGATTTCTAGATGACTTATCTAGGTTTGATAGAATCATCGTCAACAACACTTGTTTGGTAGAGAGACTATGGTAAATACTTTATGAAATTGTTTGATCTTGTCTGTGGTGCTATAGTCATCATGCATGTCTGCCTCTGTATTTACAATGGGTACCTAAATCTGGGTTTGGTTGTATTCATTCTATGTATGGAGAGGCTGGTTTATATGTCTGACATGGAGCAGAAATTTTTTCTCATGATAATGGAACCAGCATTCTAAACTCATTCATCATCAACATTGTTGTTTCTGGTTAGATTTTAGCATAGTTTTCATGCATACAAGCATAGTTCGGTACATGGTATTAAATGTTGACATGTGCTGGTGGAAATGCAACTTTCTGACATGACATTTTCAAGAACTACCCTGTGTCACACCATTTTGGTCCATCTCAGTGCCATGTTGATCCCATGTCAGTGACTTGTCTGTCGTTGATGGAAAGAGAGTAAAATCTCTATACTTTGTTCCTTTGTTGCTTCAAATACGTCTCATTAACTTTGAAATTTCATTATGTTTTAGCACTTTAATCATATCAACAACTTAAATTATGATTTTTCGAATGTTAACCTTGAAATCTATTTACTAATTGCTATCTTCTTTTTTTCAATTTAGACTTCATTGTTCCATATACACATCATATTTTCTTATTATATATGTTTAAACTACACATTTAAAGACACCAAGATGTATATTGTTATTTACTTCAACTTATCTTAGAGTTTCAAATCGAAAATCAAAGTTTTTGTGAACTTCCATGTTTTACCGTGTTTTCATTGATATCTGACACACTTCCTATTTTTGAAGGACTAAAGAGCGACTTGAAACTGACGTTTGAAACCATGGTTTTGTATTATAGAATATTTTTCTGAAGGAGCTACTGAGATCAATTTTAGGTTTATTGTTGTTTCATTAGGATGATGAATGACATCAATCTCACTCATAATTGATTAGTTAATTTATATCTGTACCATTATATTGCAGCAAAATCGTGATTGCCAACACAAAATGATTTCATTTTATGATGCATTTGGTTTTTAGTTGAGTGGTGGTCCAATTTGGATTGGCCTTTGAGGTTGTGGTGTGTAATTATGGTCCTTGAAAGATGCATAGCGTAATTTGCAAGTTTCTATGGTGTCTTTGAGGAAAGAACCAGAGTTTCTTCTATTGCTTTCTTTCTTTCTATTTATATTCCTACAGATATTAGTTCTGTTTTTGTAAACCCATCAGTTAAATGAATTCCATATAATTATGAAAATGTTAGGGCTAGAGAGAGAGAGAGAGAGAGAGAGGCAATATTGAGGGAAACTCATCAGGCTGGGAAGGAGGTGGGTGCTGCTACTACCAATCGGCAATGGTGGCAGTGAAGGAAGATTGGTGGCATGTTGGAAGATGCCATGGGGGCCAAAGCTATTCCCCTTGGAAGCGGACAGACCAGAGCAATGAAGATAATGGGTGTTGCAGCGATTGGGAACTGAGGTCGACAGATGGATGGTGTGTGTTTAAAGTGTTTTGAGAAGAGTTATTAGCAATAGGCTTGTAGAAGCCCATGGGTGTGCAGGAGCTGCAAGGGTGATGGCTTCAGTGAATGATAATGGTGGGTTCATGTCTAGGAAAATTGATACAAATTGTTTTGTGATGAGCAATAAATCATACAAGGAAGTAGTGTTGAATTGTAGAGACATAGAGAGCATGATGATATCAGACACAAAAGAGTTATGATCACAGGCTATCAATATTGATTTCTTCATCCATGGTGATTATGGAGGAGACTTTGATTTTGGCTGTTGTTGTGCACCAGAATGATGAGTGTGGAAAGGTTTTGGGGAGAAAAGAGCCAAAAATTTATATTATTGCATGTGTAGTTACATATAAATAGGAAGACTAGATACCTTAGACAAATGGATATCCAATAACCCGTTTACCTATGAAACCATAACATACACATAAAATAACTCTAATACTTTCCCTCAAGCTAGAGCATACATGTCAATCATGTCCAACTTGCTACATAAAGACTCAAACAACCAAACACTAAGTCCCTTTATGAATATATCTGCCAACTGCTCAGAGGACTGTGTATAAGGAGTGGAGATAGCTCCTTTCATGACCATGTCTCTCATAAAATGACAGTCAACCTTAATATGCTTAGTGTGCTCATAAAAGATGGGGTTGTTTGCAATGAAGATAGTAGCTTGATTGTCGTACCGCATGGACATAGGAACATCAACTTCAAAACCAAGTTGTTCTAACAGGGATCTCACCCGTATCATCTCACATGCAATTTGAGCCATAGATCGGTAATCTGTCTCTGCACTGGATCTAGATATCACATTTTGTCTTTTGCTGCGTCAAGTGACCAAGTTACCTCTCATATAAGTGCAGAAGTTAGATGTGGATTTCTTATCGCCTCTATTTCCTACATATCCTGAGTCTGAGTAAGCTATAATCCCGGTGTGGCTATTTTTTCTATAGATTAAGCCTTTCTCTGGAACATCTTTCACATATGACAAAACACGAAGAGCTCATGTCCAATGTACACTCCTAGGCTCATGCATGAAGTAACTTAGAAGGCTGATAACATATGAAATATTAGATCTAGTACTGTCTCAAAATGTCGGTGTCTGCTCAATAGAAGTGCTCTTTGGTTTGCATTCTAAGAGACCTGACTCCTGTAAGAGATCCAAAACGTACTTTCTTTGTGACAAAGCTATCTTGCCTTGTGTATATGTAAACTCGATTCCAAGGAAATATCGAGGTTTCTCCATATCTTTTGTCACAAAATAAGTGTGAAGATGCCTCTTGATCTCAGCAATGTCTTGTACATCATTGCCTGTCACCAGTATATCATCTACATATACTGCCAGAATCACACACCCACTTGCTGTTTTCTTGTAGAAGATAGAATGATCCACTACACACCTCTGAAATCCTCCAGTAAGAACTACCTAGTTGAACTTTTCAAACCACGCTCTAAGACTCTGCTTAATACCATAAATCGCCTTTTTGAGTCTGTATACACGATCTTCCTCCTGAGCAACATACATTAGAGGTTGCTCTATCAAAACAGACTCAGTTAGATCTCCATAGAGAAAAATAATTTTAACATCTAACTAACAAATCTCCCATGAGTAATTCACAGCCAGAGATAGGAACACTCTGATGGAGTTGAGACGAGCGACTGGAGAGAAAGTCTCATCATAGTCAATCCCATAAGTTTGAGTGAAACTCCTTGCAACCAGTTTTGCTTTGTATCTGTCCACACTGCTATCTATTATGTATTTGATAGTGTATTTCCATCTACAGGTGATAGGCAAGCTCTGATACCATGTGGAAAGGTTTTGGGGAGAACAGAGCTAAAAATCTATATTATTGCATGTGTAGTTACATATAAATAGGGAGACTAGATACCCTAGACAAATGGATATCCATTAACCCGTTTACCCATGAAACCATAACATACACATAAAATAACTTTAACAATGATAAAGATTGGGACTTGATTCAGGCTTAGTTTTGAGATCAGTGGTGCAGTGGTAACCAAATTCTGCACCTCAACAACACAATTGGGATCATCATGATGCTGGATAAAAGAACAATGAGGAATTGCTACTAATGGAAGAAGATAGGGTTGGTGGTGCTAAGGTTAAAGGGGATTTTATTAAAATATAATTTATTGACAACTTTATTGTCAAACTATAGCTGGTTGAAACTTATTCATCACACTATAGCTCTGACAGTCATGTGGTGCCTGCAGGCTCATGTGGCTGTCAGCTTATAATTTTAACATATGAACCATAGGTGCCGATTTCCTCAAATGAAGTTGGCAATTAGTATACCAATTTTATTCGCCATGAGAAATACCCTGGTGTATTGAAAATGGTAACAAAAAACCAATTTCTTACTAAAAATTGGCAACCTCCAAGTTGATTTCATCAATTGAATTTAGCATCTAATATGCCGTGTTCTTCAATAGCCATGTGCTTATTTCAGATGGGAGTTTTTGATCAGTAACTTCTGATCTATTGACCACGAAAAGAGTAGAAATGGGCAAGTTAGTAAATCGGCAGATGTAACGTTGAGTTTTTTAACGGCAATCGGCACTCGCCTTGCCGATTTCAGTTGGGATTTTTCGATCAGTAACTTCTGATCTTGTGACCACGAAATGAGTAGAAGTGGCCAAGTTAGTAAATTGCAGATGTAACGTTGAGTTCTTTAACAGCATTCGGCACTTGCCTTGCCGATTTCAAGTCAGATTTTTTGATCAGTAACTGCTGATCTACTGATTAGGAAATAATGGATAGAAACGGTGGTGTTGGTCCTTCATTCCTATACATAAATGGCAATCCAACAACTGACTTCTTCAATAGAACTTGGCGATCTGGATGCCGTGTTCAAATGGCAGGTTCACGTCAGTAATTTCCATTGCCAACAATGGGAGTAAAAGGCCATGTGTTGGGGAGTAATTTTCAACAACTCAGCATCTTCAACATCAAAATTCCCTGTTTCAAAAAAAAAACTAGTACTATAAAATTTTGAAATTAAACATCCCAAACACATGTTCAATAAAATTTAAAAATGTTCTTGAGTTCAATACATGTAACTAAAGTTGAGAAATAAAAAATTCAAAATATATCACATTTACAACAAACAAATACAACATGATTAACACATTCTACAGCTCAAGGCAAGTCAAACTATACTTACTGCATCACATGCTATTATTTCAGCTATTGGTGCTTTCTTAGCCTCTTTTGGAAATTCCAGGTTTTAGATTTTGGTGCTTTGTCTCACATAACAGGTAGTAGAATTCTCTTTGTTTCATTATCTAGTCCATTTTCTATTCCTTTTGTTTCCATTACTGATGGTAGCCAGTGTCCTTTATTGGATGGGTCGTTAAGGCTTCTTCTCATCTTTCTTTTAATTTTTTTTTGTTTGTTTGTAAATTTTCAGTTAATCTGTTATCCATCAGTAAGATAATCAAATCTTGAAATTATTTTATGACATCCTTTTCTTATCATTGTACTTTGGAGGATCTGATGACTGTACGAGCAACATCTAAGATACGATGGTGCTTCCTTATCAAATACCTCATTTTATTGGATGGTACGACGACAAGTGGTCAGATGAATGATACTTGAAGAAAATACTTATGGTCTGAAAATATTATGATTGCTAGTTACCTTATTAATAAGATGCTGTTTGCTGTTCTGCATAGGGACATTCCTTTCCGGAGACTATTTCCTATTCGTTTCACTTTTCACTTGTCACCTTGTGTGTCTAGGAGTGTCTTTTATGTGTAGATTTGAACTTTTGGTCTCGATAAATTCTTTTAAGGTTGTGAAATATGTTTTTGTAGACTACTCTAAGACTCAGAAGGGGTATAGGTGCTATGATCCTGTTAGAGTAGTTATTATTATGTCTTATGTCTAAATGGGTTATTGAATATCCATTTACCGTAGGGATGTCTAATATACCTATATATATGTACTCTTCTCGTATCACTAGAGAGATTTTTGATCTTTCACCACATGGTACCAGAGTATAGAAAAAATAAACAAAAGAAAACCTTAACTGCCTGACCCATCGGCTGTCGCCACCTGACCCATTGGCTGCCGCCTACTTCGCCGTCGTCTGCCTGCTCTGCTACTGGTAAGCCTGTCTTGGACCTTCCCAGCCGTCGACAGCCACTCCCGCACCCTCCCCAGTCGTCGACAGGCCTCTCCTGAACGTGCAGTCCGTCGTCGGCCCTCCACACAGTCATCCAGCCGCCGCCGGTGAAGGTTAGGGGTCACTGTCGCATGGTCAGCCATCGGTGATGCCCTGTTGTCTCTCCCGTCCAATAGTTAGGGCAGTTTAGTCCTTCCTGGCCATGTTTTAGGTCCTCCTCTGGTCTCTGGTTGTTGTTGTGAGCAATCTGGTTCATTTTTCCCCTAGTTTTTAGACCGTATATTGGTGATTTTCTAGTAGAATTCAGTCATGATGGCATCTCGGGACTCCTTTGTTAAAAATATGAGTGGAACTTCTGAGAAATTCTTTGGAGATAACTATCATTTATGGTCACAAAGCTTCGAAACCTTTGTCCTGGTACACAAAAAGTTGAAACATCTTACACATCTCCCTCCCGATGTGAAATCTGATACGTATGAAGATTGGTTGGTTGATAATGCAGTGGTTATTACTTGGATGGCCAATAGTATGGAGTCTTCAGTTGCACGTGGTGTCATATCCTTGCGACCAGCGAAGAAGATTTTGAGATAGCCTTCGCCTTACCTATGGTCATGAAAACAACATCTCCAGAGTTTGTGAGATCTATGAGTAGTTATTTACTTTGCGACAGGGTGACAGATCTGTTCAGGACCAATTCACTATTTTTCGCGCCTTACTGGAGGAGTTGGACATTCACTAGCCTTTGACAGTTGACATCACTCGTCTACGTCAGTCCCGCGAAGAATTAGCAGTTGTAGTGTTCCTCTCTACCCTGAACTCCGATCTCAGTTCCCAAATTAGAGGTCAGGTGCTAGTTGTTGATGTACTTCCAGATCTACAGGCTACGTTTAACAAGACTCTGCGAGTTTCTACAGCCACATCTCATACAGTGTCAGAGCCTTCAACTATGGAGGCCACACGAGGTAGAGGTAGAGGTAGAGGTCGTGGTGGTTCTCAAGGAGGACGTGGTCGTGGTGATACAGGTGGACGTCCATGTTGTACACATTGTGGACGGTTGGGTCACAGGAATGAAAAATATTGGGATATTATTGACTGTCCTCAGACGACGAATGTTACTACCGAGCTTTCCACAACTGTTGTCATCACTGAGGGGCCAACATTCATAGTATCACAGGCAGACTACGAATGGCTTTAGCAGTTAAATGTTAAGTTTCAGGATTAGTTAAACAAGAAAATAATATGGAATGAAATGAGATGAAGAACAGAAAATAAGACAAATACCTAAATTTATGTGGTTCACCCAAATAAGGGCTACGTCCACAGGACAGATAGGCTCCATTATTCTTCAGAGGATTACAACACAGACCAAGAGTACAACTCTTGTACAGCTCGTACTCACAGAACCTTACTGGAATACAACTCTGAGGATTACAACTCAGACACAGAGAACAGGAATCTCTATCTTCTCTCTTTTTCTGCTGTCATAAAACACAGACCCTCCTCCTCCTTATATAGCATTGGAGGAGGAAGAAGAGGTGCAGATGTGCGGATGCATCCCCGCGCGGAGCAGACACGACGGGGAGAGAAGCG
>JAMKQA010078875.1:0-13321 GCA_024699735.1 Posidonia australis
TGTCTCTTCCTCCGGATTCACCATTTTCACCGTGACTGTATCGGACCTCCCAGTGTGTTCCCGCACACCGGAGTCAGGTTTTGGTGAACCGCGCCCCAGTGGTTCCACCGGCATGGTCACAGTGGGCAAGCCCAGGGTGGTCTCAGATCATATTCCAATCTTGTTGGATACCAAACCTAGGGATGGGGGGCCAATCCCTTTTAAATTTTACAAGTCTTGGTTATGATTGGAGGGATGCCATGATTTCATATCCTATTGTTGGAAAAATTCAGACTTTAGGTGCACAACAGATTCCCCCTGCCCAATTTGCCCTCAAACTTAAAAAGCTAAAACAGCATATCAAGAATTGGGTCATTCCCAAGAGGGAGGAGAGGAAAAAAGAGGCTAGAATGTATAGAAAATCAGATCATGAGAATAAATGTTTTGGCTGAATCACAATTACTTGATAATGCCACTTTGATTATCAAGAAAAATCTTAGAATGGAACATTTCAACCTTCTGGCAGAACAGGAAATATACTCGAAATAGAAATCTAAGGTACATTGGCTAAAGGAGGGGGATATGAACACTGCCTTTTTCATGGTATTTTTAAAAATCATAGAAGAATAAACACAATTGCATCCTTGAAAGTCAATGACAGAACCCTAACTTCCCCCTTTTTGATCTGCCTAGAGTTGGAAAACCATTTTACCAAACAATTCAACAAGGGTTCTAAGTTGGGGGTATCACTCAATTGGGATGCACTATTACCTAGAAAGATCATAAACCCAGACTTTTTAGAGGAGGAATTTACAGTAGCTGAAATCAAAAAAAATACTTTTGATTTGCCTAGAGAAAAATCGCCTGGCCTTCATGGTTTTTCTTTACTCTTTTTTCAAGAATTCTGGGATGTTCTGCACCCAGATTTATTGGCAATCTTTAACAAGCTACATCTGGTATCTAATCCAGACTTTCTTAGGCCTTTAAATCAAACTTTCATAGCTCTAATTCCTAAGAAAGTAGGGGCAGAAAGTGTCAAAGACTTCAGGCCCATCAGTTTGCTAAACAATACATATAAGATCATTAGTAAATGTTTGGCCTCTAGATTTACTCCCCCCCTAAACGATTGCATTGATGATTCTTAGTGTGCCTTCTTATCAGGGAGATATATTGGGGATTGTTTCTTGGTTGCTCAAGAAACTTTAAACTACATGAAGACTGCAAATGTTCCTGGTTTTATCCTGAAATTGGACTTTGAGAAAGCCTTTGACAATGTGAATTGTGATTTTTTATTGAGCTCTCTTAAAGGACTTAGCTGTGGAGATAAATGGATTTCTTGGATACACATGTGCATATCAACTGCTAGATTCTCTATCTTGGCCAATGGATCACTAACAGGATTTTTTGGTGCAACTAATGGGCTTAGACAAGGAGACCCTTTATCCCCCCTCCTTTTTATTGTGGTCTCACATATTTTAAATAGGATGTTGCCATTGGCTGCAAATAAAACCTTATTTCGGGAATCCAATTCCCAAATGAGGGTCTAAATATAATCAATATACAATATGCTGATGATACAATCATATTTCTATCTTCAGGCACAAACAATTTGATAAATATTAAGCGAATTTTATGTTGTTTTCAAACCTATTCTGGTCTTACGATAAATTTCAATAAATACTCCCTGACTGGTGTGGGTGTCTCTAGAAATGCTGTGGAGTATGGGTGTAGCATCCTTGGATGCCAGGTTGGATCCTTACTAATAAATTACCTTGGACTTCCATTGCACCATATAAAGGCTACATATAAGGATTGGACACCAGTAATTAAGAAGATCTCAAACAAGTTGTCTACTTGGAAGGCTAAATACCTTTCTTTAGGGGGCAGATTAACTCTAGTAAATTCTATATTATCTGCGATCCCAACCTATTACCTTTCAGTTTTACATCTGCCCAAGAGGGTGGAAAAGGAAATTAATAAATTTAGAAGTAGATTTCTTTGACAATCTACACCCTCAAATAATAAGGGTTATCACCTAGTGAATTGGGCAGCTTTATGTAGGCCCAAAGAGCAAGGGCGATGGGACATTATAAATCTTAGTAATTTTAGTATGGCCCTTAAATGTAAACTGCTATGGAAATTCTAGACCTGTGTTCCAAATTTAAAGTGGTCCAGCTTATTAAAAGCCAGGTATTGTTTCAGATCTAGGCTGGGGCTTTGCTTAACCTATCAGATAAAAAATGATCCCCTATATAGCAACAATTTAAATCCTGCCTCTGCATTCTCAACTGTTTTCCAACAATTGAAATAGGAAATGGTGAGAACACCATTTTCTGGAAAATAACTGGATTAATGCCTCTCCTTTAAAATACTGATTTCCAGACCTATACAAAGCAGCAAAGTATAAGAAAGCATCTGTCAAAAGGGTTATGCATATTATTGGGAATGATCTTCAAGGTTTATTTGAAATCATCAATGTCCATCAGCAAGAAAATAATCAGCAAATTTTTTTATTCCAAATGGGACATCTGGCAGATACATTATCTAGTTTTCATTTCAATGTTGAAAAGGATAAAATCTGTTGGAAAAACGACCATTATCTGTCTTTTACAGTTAATTCATGTTATAAAGCCATAAATGATGGTAGATTGAGATTTCACTTATGTAAGCTCATTTGGAAGAGTTGGGTGCCACCAAAAATCAAATTGTTTACTTAGCTAGCAGTAACAAATAAAATTCTTACAAGGGACAACCTGAGAAAAAAGGGTTGGATTGGCACAGAAGCATGTCCTATGTGTAGTTGTTACATGGAAACAGTCTCACATCTGTTTAATCATTCCTCTTTTGCATCTTCTGTTTGGAAGTTTTTTGTAAATAATTTTATGTATCCTGTGTATCATCATATGAATGATCTTTTCAGCTATAAGCCTTACTGTGCTTTTGCTATATCAGACCATGGTTGGCATGTGCTTATCTTAGCTGTTATCTGGTGTATCTGGAAAGAGAGAAATAGTAGAATCTTTCAGAATGTGGCTAACTCTTGTAGGCTAATTTTACTTCATATAATTTCTCTTATGTATGATTGGACAATGAATTTGGACACAGGTTTTGAAAGGGATGTCTTAATTCAAACCGTCACAGAGATGCAAAATTCTTGGAGCATGGGACAATCAAATGTTGGGGCATCTTCTGTGGACCCAAACCCTGGAATCCTGATTTTTTCAGCAAATGCTTCTGTTGAAGATAGACATTCTGAAGATCAATCCTCCTGATCTTGTTTCTTTCTGCTAATACCTGAGATATTCTAAGAACTGATTTTAGTGTTAAAAGTTTTTGGACATACTATGGCCTTAACTTGTTTTAACAATGGCCAATCTTCATCTGGCTTACATTGGATCCTCTGGATCCTTAGCATTTTTGTATTATCAGGAACTTTGTCTTTTGAATGATTCTGGTGGTAGATTCATAACTAGAAAATATTAATATTATTATCGTTTTCAAAAAAAATAACGATTTTTTTGATTTCTACGTGAATTCAAGTATACTTCTGCATATATTATATTTTATGATGAACATGTCATATCTTAGAAATAGAATTTTAATATATAAAATTCATATATTATTTGAATCTTATTTTTAAACAGAATAACCCTAGGGTGTTGACTGCTGTTTATGTAAACTTGCTAACAAGCTTGACAACTTTTTCCGTTGACTAAAAGGACAGCTAAAACTACGGTGGATGACAAGTCATGGTTATTCAATGTACCAAAACAAGATCTCAATTGTGTGCTATGGGAACACTCGGATCTCAATTGGCGTTTCTGTAGATCACACAACTAGTTAATGGAGAGTTTGGGAAATACCAATTTGTTAACTTTTACAGTTGTATGTAAAACCTTCTTAAATGTGACGAAGGATGCAGTAAAGCTTCAAGTTTCGCATACATCAAGTGCTTATATTTTTGCATATGCTTGGACGTGGTATTCTTGCTGACAAGTCCGGCAATAAAGTTTACTTATGTCACCAAGTTCTTCTCAGTGATCTTGAGACTTTTGGACAATACTCGTGATGTGGAGCGATAGAAGTTAAGGTTGTATGTATCAATTGGTGTTGTTGTTAAATAGATAGACACAAGTACATCATTTTTTCTTTTTTTAAATTCCGTTTTTTTTTTAATATTGTTGCAGAATCTAGTAATTTGGAGCACCTACATATACAAATGCCTAATATATAAGAGGCTTCTTCTACATTGTCCTGCTCTAGCGTTCCGGTGGTTTCTCGGTGATCTCCGGTGGGAGTCGGCTCTAGGGTTCCGGTGGTCTCTCAAAGATCTCCGGTGGGGGGGCTCCTCGTGTTCTGGCTGGCCTCAGGGACATGGGAAGGTTTTTTCTTCCTCGACTTCCATCAACTAGTGTTTCTTGGTACGGCAACGGCTCGTGTTGGTTTCCGGAGATGTTTCTTTGGTTCTTCTTTGGTGGAGGGGTTTGGATAGGGTATCCTAGTGCTGCTGGAGGTTTTTGTTTGTACCTGCTCTTCTAGTCTTGAGGAAGGTTAGGTAGCTTCTTTCCTTCTTTAATGGTTATCTCTCTGTGGATTCCTCCTAGCTAGTTGGGTTCATCACTTTCTTTGGTGGCTGGTTTTAAGGGCTCCATGAGCTCTTTGGTTGGACAACCAAGATGCAGTCAAGGTGGGGGGAGATCTTTTTCTGCAGTGGGAGGGGCTTTTTAGCTGGATGATGACCTTCTGTTTCATGAGCTTTTAGTCAAGAATGGATGTCCTACTATCATCTTATCTAATGTTGAGATTGCTAGGATCTCTGCCCCATATAAGACAGCCCTGATCTTCAAGTTTTTCACTCAACATCTCCTCAGCTTAGAGATACAACGGGGACTTTCAAACTGGGGTGTTCATGGCGGTAGTAATATCTCAGTTATTGATCGTCATCATGTTCTTGTCAATTTCAATACTAAGGCTGATTTTATGAAAGTTTACAGTAGGGAGAGATGGATAATGGGGGTGTAAACATTTAAGGTATTCCGGTAGTCTCCATGGTTCCGACCAGGTTTGGAAGTGAAGTTGCGTCAGTGTGGATCTCGTTACCGGCCCTTCCACAGTGCTATTTCAAATTGGGGTTTATAAAGTTGGTGGCTAGAGCTTGTGGTCCCTTATTGATGATGGCTTCTGCAACTTCATCTAAGTCGACTACCGTTTGTGCTCGCTTTTGTGTTGAACTCAACCTTACAAAGGAGTATCCTTCAAAAATTTATGTTGGTACGGAGAGCAAAAAAGATTACCAGCCAGTGGTCATGGAAAATAGGCCGGACTTTTGCATGGAATGTAACAAACAGGGCCATGTGAGGGCAGATTGTGGAAGAAACCCAGAACGAAGGAATGTTTTGAAGTAGCCAGTGAGTGGTGGTTCCATGAGAAACACCATGTCTCGAGGACTGGAGAAGGAAGAAGTGCTTTGAGTAATGCAACAAGGAAAATGTGAAAACTTACAGGAGGATCTTCACAGTGCTGAAAGTGTTATCCATATCAGAAAAAGAAGGCATGCCTGTTGCTCAAGTTTTCAAGAGGTTATGTGAGAATCTAGTGGTTCTTGAGAAAGAGGATTTCCTGTGGGATGAAGATTTGGAAGTTCGTGATATGCTATGCCAGGTGTTTGCGGAAGATGATGGGTCCAGTCGTGATATAGATGGGTTGGAGGTTGCTTCAGACGTCAGGTATCTTAAGGCTGTGCATGAGGATATGGTTCAAGTTCAGGTGCATAGGGATGCTGTTGATGATGGTGGGGATAAGAAGATCACAGTGAGGGTTGTCCTCCTATTCAAGAAGAACAAGAAAATGTCAAGGCCTCGGATAAGGAAGAATATGGATCTAGTCTAGTGGATCAGCCACATGTTTGAGGTCGGCCACGTAAAGTTAGAAATGTTGTTGATGAGAGAGGCTACTCTAGTAACTTGGGCAAGGACATCCAAGGTACCAGAAGGGGTAGGCTACCAGGACCAGTGACAAGAATTAAGGCAAGATCTAGTGCATCTCAAAATCCTTTTCTGTCTTAACAAATGAAGATTCTTGTATGGAATGCTAGGGGATTCGGCAATCGTCCTACTGTTAGACGATTGAGGTATATGGTTAATCTGTATGATTTGTCCTTAGTAACTGTCCTGAGCCTTTTATCAGTTGTGAGCATGGTGTTGATATCATGTCTTCATTGAGTTTTGATTTTTTCGTTGCTAACAGAGATGGCAATGCTAAAGTTTGGATTTTTAGTAAAAGTTGTATTCAGGCTTCCTTTATTTCTTCTTGTAGTCAAGGTCTCACTATGTTGATCAAGACTGGTCTTTCTCCTTCTGATCTACTGGTTAGTTTTGTTTATGCTAGCTGTTCTTACCAAGAAAAATGCCCGTTGTGGGATTATTTGAGAGAAGTTAATGTTATGGGTTTTGATGCTCCTTGGGCGATGGTGAGAGATTTTAACTTTGTGATTTCAGAGTTTGAGAAGAAGGGTGGTTGTCCTCCTTGCCAGTTGGGCATGGATGAGTTTCGAGAATGTATTGAAGGGTGTTCCCTTACTGATGTTGGCTTTGCAGGGATGGAGTTCACTTGGTGTAATAATCAAAGGGGAGAGGGACATATTCTTGCTTGGTTGGACATGTGTCTTCTTTGTGCCAGGAATAGTGATGTTAATGCAAGGGTTAGACATCTTCGTCATATTGCTTCTTATCATGCTCCTCTTCTTGTGGAGTTTTTTCAGAATGACAGGGGTGGTGTAAAACCTTTCAAATTTCTTGATCTTTGGTTGCAGGACTCTTCCTATTAACCTACCATTCGACATTCTTGGGAGTATTTTGTGGATAATGGTGGGGATTTCTCTTTTAGGTGGTTCCTTAAACTGAGGAGGCTTAAGGAGGAGTTGCATGGTTGGAGCAATTCTTTGTTTGATGATATTTTTTCTAAAGTTAAGACGACCGAGGAGGATGTTAAACTAGCTCAAGAGATAGTGGACAATAATTATTCTGAGGCTGGCTTTCTTCATTTGGTTCAGGCTAATAAGACCTCACATGAGACCATGCGTCAAGAGGAGTTGTTTTGGAGTTAAAAGGCTCGATGTAAATGGCTTAAGGAGGGTGACAAGAATACCCTTTTTTTCCCATTCTAAGGTGAGAAGTCAGAGGCAACGTAGCTTCATTCATGCCATTAAAACTGATGTAGGTGATTGGGTGCATGATAACAAGGCCATTCAGGATGAAGGTATCTCGTTTTTTGGAAAGTTATTCTCTTTTGAGGGGAATGCCATGGATAAGGAGTTGTTAGGAGTTATTCCTAAGAATATTACCCTAGATGATTCTGATTATCTTAGAGCCACTTCGGACTAGGATGAGGGTTGGAAACCCTTCTATCTATGTCTCCTAAGGTGGTTGCTAGTCTTGATGGATTTTCTATGAAATTTTATATGGCCGCCTGGGACATTATCAAGGAAGGCATGCTTCACTTGATTAAATATTTCTTTGTGGGAGGTAAAATGCATAAGAGTATTTCTACTTCTCTTGTATGCTTGATTCCTAAAGTTGATCATTCTGCTAGCTTTACTCAGTTTAGACCAATTAGTGTTGGGAATGTTACTTCGAAGGTTATTTCTAAGATCATCAATAATAGATTGGTTTCTTTCCTCCCCAAGATGATTAGTGGGGAATAGGTGGGGTTTGTCAAAGGCAGAGATATTTTTGATCACATACAGTTGGCTCAGAAGGTTATCACAAATCTTGACAAGAAGTGTGGAGGGGGTAATATTATTCTTAAATTAAATATGTTGAAGGCTTATGATAGAATGAAGTAGACTTTCTTCTTTGTGGTTCTTTGGAAATTTGGTTTTTGATGCCGATTCATCGAGATCATAAAGTGGATCTTGAATAACAATTGGTTCTCTCTTCTTATTGATGGGCAGCAGAGTGGGTTTGTCAAGTCATCCCGTGGGCTCAAGCAAAGGGACCCTTTATCACCGTCCTTGTTCATCCTGACTAAGGAGGTGTCTAGTAGAGGTCTTAAGAAGCTCTTTGAGGATGGCAGTTGTCAACACTTTGTCACATCAGGTAAAGGGCTTGGGTCATCTCATCTTTTTTTGCTGATGATGCTCTTATTTTTTGTAGAGCTTCCTTGTGTTCCATCTCTACTTCAATGGATTTCATCATGGATTATGAAAAAGCTTCTGGTCAACGCACAGGTAGGAATAAATGCATGTATTTTTGCATAAAGGGCTTCTAGCTAATGAACATGTTGAGTAGATCATGGGTTTTTCTAAGGATTCTTGGCCTCTTCATTATTTAGAGGCTCCTATTGCTTTGAGAAGAATGTATTCATCTTATTTCACAGGTTTGATAGAGAAGATTAGGGGACGTCTAGTGAGCTAGAATACTAGATTTCTTTCTATGAGTGATAGGCTGATTTTGATTAAACACGTCCTTTCCTCCATTCCAGTGCATGTCCTAGCTACTATGAGAGTTCCTGAAGGAGTGCTAAATCATATTGAGAAATCATTCTGTAATTTCTTGTGGGGTTGGTGGGATGGTAAAAGAAAGTTTTGTTGGGTTAAATGGAGTTCTTACACTACCTCTTTGTATGATATGGGCCTCGGTATTCGGGATCTACATGATGTTCATTCGTTGTTTAATATCAAGAGCTACTGGAAGTTATTACTTAAAGAGCCTAAACAGAGTAAATTTTGTCATAATAAGTACAAGGTGGGTGTTAATGGATGCTTCAGACAACACTCATTTGCTTCCTTGAGGTGGAGGAAACTCATGGAGGTTGTTCCCTAGGTGATCTCCAATTCTAAATGGTTTGTTGATAAAGGTAATAGTTCTTTTTAGATGGATAATTGGTAGTCTTAAGGTATTCTTTTTGAAAAGTTGGGGATTTCCAGAGGGACTGACTTGAACGTCACTAGTAGTAATGTTTATCACCATAGTGACTTGTTTATGGATGATATTGGTGTTGGATCTACTCTTGTCTGACAAATGTGGAGGGATCTTAGAAACCTTAAGATTGGCCCTTTGGATAGTGAAGACAAACCTATTTGGTTGCTTTCTACTAGTGGTCAATTCTCTATCCAAAGCTCGACATCTTCTTTTCATCTGAATTGCAAGAAATCTCATCTTACACGTTATATTTGGTGAATGTTTTTGCCATCCAAAGTTTCTTTTTCCCTTTGAAGATTGAGCTGGAATGGGGTTGCTATGGACTCCAATGTGCAATCCAAATCTATTGCTTTGGTGTCTAAATGCAACAGTTTCCTACAAGAACACATCGAGATCTTAGAGCATGTGTTCTTCCAGAGTGATTTGGCTATTTTCTTATGGCGTTTTTTTGGGGACTTATTGTAGGTGCTAGTTTTGCATGATTTGGTCTCCAATATTACAGGATGGTTTGAGGCAACAAGTCTAGTGTCTTATCCTAGAATGCTTAATGGTTTGCTCTTGGGTATCATTTGTTGGCACATTTGGAGGGAGTGATGTTCTTGCAGATTCTCCTCTAAGACTCCCTCAACCATGCAGATTCTCCTTTTCTTGTGAAATTAAAATTGAAACTAAAACTAAAAAATTAAAACGTTACTAATTAAAAAAACAAATATTACCATATAAGAATGGATATTAAAGTGTAACAAGATTTTAAAGCGATTTAGTTACCATAAAATGACATAAATGACATTCTTGAGAAGATAATTATAATGACATAAATGATTAGGATAATCATTTGAATGATTTAAGGATTGCTTAAAATGAATTAGCAAGAGTCTACTTGTGACATGGGTAAAATAAAAGATGATATGATTTAGAGATAATAGGTCTTTACCAAGATGGTTTAGAATGGACTTTAAGAATTATAATATGATCCCTACGTCTAGAGCTTGTATGATGCACTAAATGTAGTATTCAATGGCACTGTGCCAGGTGTTTGACTCTGATCTAGTTATACTTCCAAGGGACACAAGCCAGTAGGCATCTTCCTCCTAGGTGCTAGAGCATAGAGTTCTGGTTGTGGTTGTTTTAGTGTGATGTCTTCTAGGTGAGTTTGATACCTAGATAACGCTTTTGTTAGGTATTTTACTTGGATTGTCATCGTGGGTCTAGCGAGGTGCTCTGGAACTCATGCGCTCCTAAGGTGTGGTTCTGGACCTGACAGAGAAACTATCATGATTATGTTTTGGATTGTGGTTTTCTGATTTTGGTTTTGGTGTCGATTATGGGTACAGTGTTTTGTGAGATTTTAAAAGGATATTTAATAGTTTTCCAAATGATTTTCTAAAGAGTTTTGGAAAGAGAAATGCATAGATTTGCAAATGATTTTGAGAAAGGATTTCTATGGACCAAGAGACTGACGCTTTTGGCTGGCTTCCAAGGATGAGTGATACCTTTAGAATTGTGGGTTGTTTGCTTAAGATGAGGTCCGAGTGTTTTGTGATTTTGTGGAACTAAGAGACCGTGACTTTTGGTCGACTTTCAGGAATGGATGTTTCCCCTAGGGTCGTGAGCTATTGGCTAGGTTGAGGTCCATGTGTCTTAATGAATATTGTGGCTTGTGGTTTGAGGTTCATGTGTCTTACTGTCCGAGTGTGGAGGTATAACACTCCTGTTATCCCATGTAGAGGATGCCAATGGGCATACCTTGTAGTTCGTCCTAAGTGACAGGACAACTTGCTTAACTGGGGTGAGCAGCTTTCCCAGGTGGAGTTAGCTTGTGAGGATCCTACAAGTGGCGGGACTAAGGGACGAACAAACTCGTCCACAGGATGGTTGTTCGTAGCAGTGCAGACGTCGTGGTCGCTCTTCCATGGACTGCTTGTGGCTAATGTTGATTGCTTAGCACCAAGCAGTATTACACATTGTTTACTTGTGGTTTTGGGCCTAGTGGAGGCTGTGGTGTTATGCTAGTGTAGTGTGGTGTTTTGGAACAGTGCCTCAGTGGTTTTGGTTTAGAGGAGACCGTGGTGTTGTGCCTATGTACCGTTGGTGTTACACCAATCTGACATTATATTTTGGGAGTAGTGGCTCCATGGCTTTGGTATTGTTGCTTGGGTCTAGAAAGAACCGTGTAGTGCAGAGTAGAGGCTTTGTAGCTTGTGTTTTATGATTGTTATGGGTGTTCTGGATATTATGGAGAACGTTCAGACACAAACACCATTGGTTGTGTGGTCCTTGCACAGAGTGCGTGGGATTAGCTTGTGTCGTTTTTAGGCTTGATTTGGCAAGTATGGTCATTTCAAGTGTACATAAAAGATTTTAATGAGCATGCATATGGTTTGAAAGGAAAAAAAAGAATGATTTTAAAGACAAGGTTTTGAAGTTTTGTTGTCTACTGAGCAATAGTGGATTGCCCGTTGTGGTGTTGCAATATCCAGGTGGGATGACTGTACTTGTTTGTGTAAGGCATAGGTACACCTGCTCCCTCGATGTAGTGTGCCAAGTTGTTAGGTGGAGTGTGTACTGGATGACTGTTTCGAGTGGTCACTCATGTGTGCTTTTAATTTCTGTTTTGGCAGGTGTAGGAGTAGGAGTTGTCGATTGCTAATGCACATAGAAGCTGTCACGCTACCACACATTAGGGATTCAGTGAGCCTTTAGTTTAGTTTTATTTCTGTTGTTTATCAGATTTATTTTTGTTAAGTGTACTTAGACATAGCTATATAATTAGCATAATTTTATTTGTAATAAAAAGATAAAAAAAAAGAAAAATGAAATTGTGTAGCTAAGTTGAGTAGTAGCGACTAGGGGATCGTTACATGCATACTCTTTCAAAATTCTTGATGCACACTTGAAATGACTACTCTCATTAGATCAAGCTTAAAACCACACCAAAAATATCAAAAGCCACACTGTTTGATCCCACGCACTCTCTATGTGGCCCAAATAGCCAACAGTGTCTGAATACTTTCTATAGTATCTAGAACACCCACTACAGTAACCACAAAAGCTATAGAAAACAAACACAGAGCCTTTACTTTGAAATCACAGTCTACTCTAGATCAAAGCCTGGTTCTCCTAACCAGGGCACAACAAAAATCCACAACGCTACTCTGGTACGAAACACCTCGCCACACAGGCGTAACACCACAACCACGAACCTAATGTGTCATGCTGCCTGACGTCAAGAAATCGACACTAGCCACAAGCAATCCACTGAGGAGCTATCACAGTGTCTGCACTGCTACGGACAACCACATTATGGAGGCGTTTGCCTGTCCCAACATCCCACCACCTACAGGTCCCTCAAAAGACTAACCATAGGGTACGCCCTCTCGACGTCCTACACCTAGGCGAGTTGTTCCTCTCTTAGGAAAAACCACAAGAGACACCCTCTGATGTCCTAGCTCAGTGCTTAAACCCTACACCTAGACTCTATCAACACCCACCAACACCTCGGTATCCGTAACACTTATGGTATCATGCCTATCTATGCAGGAGTATCATACCTCTTGAATCCACTACCACGATACCACCAAGTACAAACAATACCCTAAGCCTCGTTACTAGTAACAACCAGAGTATTATGTCAATTACACGGAGGTTTCATACCATTTGAGTCCACTATCGCGATATCACTAGATACAAATGGCGCCTCAACCCACAAAGCTTAACCTAAGCCTCATGAATGACGACAAGCAAGGAGTATCGTATTTCCAAGATCCAACGAACACTTGCCTCAATCTCTTAGTCTCAAGAACTCAACCTAAGCGACGTGCTTGACCAACCAAAAGGACAGCCAACGTTCCCTAGCCATGCCAACACGGCCTTCTAGTCTCTTGGTTCACCACAAACCAAAAATCACCGAAAACTTTTTCCAAAATCTTTGCAAAACTATGCATTTTCTTTTTCAAAACTCTTTTAAAAAACCATTTGAAAATCTTTTAAAATCACACCTCAAAAACACTGTAACCAAATCGACATGAAAACCACGAATCAACGCTACACTCAAAATAGAGAACAAGAAGAAAGAACACCTTATGGGTATAAAATTCACCTAGAAGAGACCACACAAAAATTAGAGTAAAAGTCTTAAAGTTCCTTCAAAACCACCAGGCCAAACATCCACCCAAACAAACTTAGAACCTTAAGTTCTAGTTCTAAAGTGTAAGACGTCTACTAACTTGTATCTCACATGAGCCATGACCAGCACAATGTCTACTAACTTGTGTTGTGTTGTATCCTCTCCCTTTTATGTTGTTGTATCTGGTACTCTCCCTATGTGGTTGTATTGATTGTTGTTGTTGTTGTTGCTGTTGATGTTGTGGTTGTTCTGTTGTTATGAATGTTTGATGTTATCCTGGAATGGACTGGTTGGC
>JAMKQA010078876.1:0-14141 GCA_024699735.1 Posidonia australis
TTTAAACTGCATATTAATCCAATCACATGAATATTACTTATATATGACTAATGTGCCTTTGATAAGTGATTTTTATATTCAGTACTTGAGTATATCAGAATTTCTTAAGTGATTATTTGTCAAATAATCAATAGACATTTGTTATCATCGAAATGTATTAATGATTTTTCCAACACAGAGGTCTCCGTCTCCTATATGCATAACTCTTCTACCAACTCTGGGGAGACAACAATCTCTTCCTAATCAGGTCCACTTTGCTCTCGTACTGCTGTACGATTTCAGGCCAACAAGCTACCTCTCACCCACCTTACTCCAGCAAGTGGGTGTCCTACAGGGTTTGCCACACAGTGCCTCATAAGGTGCCATCCCAATACTGGTGTGGTAACTGTTATTATATGCAAACTCAATTAGAGGTAAATGATCCTCCTAGCTACTACCAAAGTCCAAGGCATAGACCCTCAACATGTCTTCTAGTGTTTGGATGGTCCTCTCAGTCTGTCCATCCGATTGTGTAATGCCTCTCATTTTCCACAATAATTTAAAACAAATTAAATTACGGAAAAATTAAAGCCAAACAGTAAATATCTAACTACTAAGAACTTGTGTGTGCGGTTAGGAGACTTCAGACTATATGCACTACGCTAATCCTCTACATGCCTATACCTGCAAACCTAAAACATGACGAAAAATGGATGAGTGACAGAAGTCACCTAGTATGCACCTCAAGAAAATCATGGAAAACAAAACTATCATCTATTTTTCTTTTAAATTCATTTAGCAAACCATTTCTCGAAAACCTCATGAACTAGGCCTACACCGGCCAAAACCACAACCAAGGCTCTACTAGCCCTAAACCACAAGCAAAGGCCCTTAATGTCCAAAACCACACACAGTGAGTTGGGAAGCCCGACCCCAGGCAACCTAACTCTAGCCACACGTAGTCCACCGAGGAGCGACCTCAGCGTTCTACACTGTCATGGTGTGGCACCCTGTGTAGGAGCCAACCACCGTCTTGCGATTCTCCCTCTCTGGAGAACCCTCACAAAGGCAACCCTTCCTTAGGAAGGTTGTCCTGTCTCTCTGGAAGTTATCAACTACAGGGCATGTGTCCCACCTGCACTGGCCACCATAGGGTCCGCCTCCTCATGGCATCCTCCACACACAGTGCTCAGGAGGGAGTGTCATACATCTACACCCGATGACACCCGAGCCTCAGTGCTCACAGCAATAGTAGGAGTATCATACCTCCCCGTCATGCCACAAGACACCTCAACCCGCGGACCACAACCCTAGCCTTGAGACGACAGTCAAGGAGTCTCATACCTCCAAGACTCGACGCCTCTCAGCCTCATGTATCTCAGCCCCCGACCTCAACCAAGGAGTTGCGCTCGACCACCCAAGAATGTCGTCACATTCCCTGGTCCAGATGACATGGCCCCACACTATCTCGGCCCGTACATAGAAAATCAGGAAAACATTTTCCACAACAGACCAACTATTTCCTTGAAATCCATTCTCCAAAACCATTTTCATATCTTTGAAAATTCTTCCAAAACCTCGGCAAAACGGCTCATTAGGGGTTCCAGGAGACCACCACTGACGACCCACAATCCCTCTCAATGGGACAAAACACAGCAATCTAGAAAACCCTCGGGAAACACATTTTATAAACATATTTGGGCCCTGATTTGGTATGCTGAAAACAAGTTCAGTATGCCAAAAATCCCTAGTTTGGTAGATCGATCTAGATCGGTTGATCGAATCAGGTCAACGATCAACACTGAGGCCAAAATCGATATATCGAAAATGTCGGTCGATCGAAATCTCCTGAATCAGGAGACTTTCCAAAATCAGGCGACTGAATTTCGACTAGAGGACCTAATCTGATAAAAAATGGCATACCAAAATAGTTCGGTATGCCGAATTCTGTGAAAAACAGAAAACGATCCAAACCCTACAGTCCGAAATCGCCCCAACTGGGACCTCCAATCAGACCTGCTAAACAAATACCAAAAATCTTGCATAAAATATAAGATGTAGACCCTCGAGTCTACTCCAAATCCCAACAAACAAAACTAAAATCCATTTACCATGCATCAAGATATAAAATCGTAAAGGCAGGAGGATCAAAAGGACCCAAAACGCAACCACTAGCATAAATGCCCATAAATCCACCATAAATTCTCATAAAATCACAATAAATTCTAGGAATGTAAATTTACTTAGATTTCATGCAATCCTATCGATTCTACCATTTTCATGCTCTTTATTACAAGGAGTGGAGATGTGTACTTGAAAATGCGCTTTAGCGATCTCTAGCCGACTCCAACGAACTCTGACGCAACCACGACCACAGGAGCACTCCATGCAAGCTCCACACGCCACCACACACTATCGCCGACCCTCGAGCACACCAAGTAGAGAAGAGATTGTAGGGGAGGAGAGAAACAGGGAAGGGAGAGTGAAAGAGAGAGACGAGAGGGAGTGAGTGGAGGGAGAGAGAATGAGTGGAAGGAGAAGAGAAAGAAGGCGTGCTCGGGACGGAGAGAATGCACGGGAAAAGAGGAGGCTTGGGTTGTGCATGGCAGAGGCTCCAAGCTTAAAAAGCCACGTAGAAGGAGTAGGTGGTTGTGTGCATGCAACTAGTTAGCCACGCGCACACCAACACTCCCTCAACTGCCAGCCTCGTCAGCCACCTCACGCACCCAACCACCCACCACAACCACGAGGCCAACTGCCAGCCTCAACCACCGGCCCACGAATGTAGGCCCCAAATGGACCCCACACCTGGGCCCCACACCGACCCACACCTAGGCCCCACACGCACAGTGTCACAATGCACAGTGCCAACCACGTACAGGGACACACAATCGAAGCCGGCCCATGAGGCCCAAGCCCTAAAGTACAAAACCACACAACGAGCCTCGAAATAGTAACACCCGTCTAGGAATAAAATTCATAAAATGTAGATAATTACAAAAATGAATTTTACGGGTGCTACAGTTTGGGGGTGAGAAGCCATACTGAAATTCAAAATAGTACCAACACATCCTAGAGCGCTCCCCAGAACCTCGACGTGAACCTCGTGTCTCTGTTAGAGACGATAGACATTGAGACACCATGCAATCTCACAATTTTTGCAACATACAACTCTGCCTACCGTGCCATGGAAGATTCACCCTTATTGGCAAGAAATGTACCGACTTTGTAAGGTGATCAACAATCACTCAAACTGTATCATTCTTTTTTCGAGTCCTAGGTAAATTCGTCAGAAAGTCTATTGACACATTCTCTCATTTCTAAAGTAACACGTCTAGAGGTTGCAAAGTCCTTTCGGACTTCTGGTGCTCTATCTTCACCATCTGGTAGGTTGCACACTTTGCCACATACTTAGTAATTTCCCTCTTCATCTCAGGCCACCAGAAATTCCTTTTCAGGTCCTTATATATCTTGTTGCATCTTGAATGGATAGTATATCTAGAGCGATAAGCTTCATCAAGCAGACTGTTCTTGATTTCTTTCACTTGAGGCACATAAAACCTTAGGTCATATCTCAACCCACCGTCTACCCCTGTTGAAAAGTGCGGGCAATTCCCAGCTTCTAGCTTTCTCTAGTTGGTACAAAGGAATTATACTACTGCACGGCAACAATCACCTCGATCATCCTAGGGCGAATAGAAAAATTTGCCTACAAAACTCTGACAGCTCATTAAGACAGTCTCCGAGGTCTGCACTCCATTAGTTCCTCTAGCAATTTCCATTCATGGATCATCAGGCTTGTCATAACATGAGTGCGTCTGCTTAGAGCATCTGCAACCACATTCGCTTTCATTGGGTGGTACGACAGGCTAAAGTCATAATCCTTGATGTACTCCAGCAACGCCTTTGTCTTCGGTGAGATATTTTTTAGTGAAGATGTACTTTGACTCTTGTGATCTATATATAACTCAAACTGCTCGTTGTACAGATAATGCCTCCAAATTTTCAAGGCAAACACAACAGCTGTCATTTCCAAGTTATGGGTGGGATATTTCTTTTCATGATCTTTCAACTGGCGCAAGGCATACGCCACCACCCTACCATACTACATCAGCACACACTCCAAATCGATCCCACATGCATCATTGTAGATCATGAAACCACCACTCCCAGATGGTAATGTCAGAACTGGGACTGTGACTAGACGAGTCTTCAACTCATTGAAGCTCTCCTCACACTGCCAATTTAAAGCAAAGTGTACTTCCTTTCTGGTCAATCTAGTCAAAGGTGTAGCAATCTTGGAAAAGCCCTGAATAAATCTCTAGTAATATTCAGCCAAACTAAGAAAACTTCTGATCTTTGTCACTGTCTTTGGTTTGGCCCAGCCGTTAACTACCTTTACCTTGGTTGGATCCACCTTGATGCCTTCCCATGAGATGATATAACTAAGGAAAGTCACCTCCTCTAGTCAAAACTTGCAATTGGAAAACTTGGCATAAAGTTGGTTCTACCTCAGTGTTTCCAACACTATCCTCAAGTGCCTCTGGTGGGTCTGAACATCTAGAGATTATACCAAGACATCATTGACAAAAATGACAACAACTTGGTCCAAATAGGACCTTAATACCCTATTCATCAGGTCCATGAAGGCAGCTAGAGCATTTGTTAACCCAAATGGCATAATCAGAAACTTATAATGTCTATAACGGGTACGAAAGGCTATCTTCTGCACATTTGGCTCCTTGATCTGTAGCTGGTGGTACTAGATCTCAAATCTATCTTGCAAAACACAGATGCTCCTTGCTGTTGGTTGAGCATATCATCAATTTTGAACAATGGATACTTGTTCTTGATGGTGATTTGGTTCAACATCTAGTAGTTTATGCAGAGCCGAAGTGAATCAACCTTCTTTTGACGAACAATATAGATGCTCCCGAAGGTGATACACTGAAACGAATAAATCCCTTGTCAATCAGTTCCTATAGCTAATTCCGGAGCTCTCTCAACTCAGCAAGTGTCATCCTGTATGGAGTCTTTGAAACTGGACCTGATCTCGGCACCAAATCAATCATAAATTCCACTTCCTTGTGCGGTGGTATACTAGGCAACTCCTCTAGAAACACATCAGGATACTCTTGTACCACTAGTAAGTCTTGAACTTCGAGCATAGGTGAAGTAGATACAGTCACATAGGCCAAGTAGCCTACATTGCCTCTCGCCAGATGATGGTAGGCCTTAATAGCAGATATCACTTTCTTGGGCTCACCCGGTGTGGTACCTTGCACTACGCACCATCCTTGGCCTGGGCACTCAGTCAGAACTCTTCTCTTGGCTCAATTAATCATAGCTGTATGCTGTGCCAACTAGTCCATCCCTAAGATGACATCATATTCTTGCATGTCCATCACAATCAAATTGGCCTTGAAATCCTTGTCCCCCAACCTGATGCCAACTTATTGTAGATATCTCCATGCCAAGCTGTGTTCTCCCAATGGAGTCACCACATCTAGGTGGAACGCTAACCTAGTTGGTTTGGTCCTGAGTTCCGCAGTAAACGACTCAGAGACGAAAGAAAACAAACTCCTGAAGTTGAACAAGACTCAGGCCATTCGATCAGCTACAAGAAAGGATCCTAACATCATATATCATAATATAACTAGAATCATCATCATAGTCATAATACAGAACATAGTGTCGAATACATAAGGATCCATTATAACATAACATGGGACAAGGCTCAGATTACAAGACCACTACTACTCCCTACCTTCCATGACATCTCCAGAAGGTCCAACATCTAGGGCCACAATAGAGAACACCCTACCCTTGGTAGGCTGACGAGGCACGTCCTCTTCTGGCTTCAGTAGGTTTGGGCAATTCTTCTGCACGTGTCTAGCCTTTCCACAGTTGTAGCACACATTGTTGTCTCTATTTCTCTGGTAGATCCAGCACTATGCAGCTACGTGCCCCATCTTCTTGCTGATATGGCGGGGACCTCTAATCGAGCCGTTGCTCGAGCCAGCCTAACTGTATCCAGCTCCCTCAGCCATGAATTTCGAACGCTCTTTCTTTTCCTTTTTGGAGCTCTTGGAACTCCCAAAACTCAGCACCTCAAAAACAGAAAGTCGTGAGAGAGACTTCCTTCCTTTGTCTCTCTTGGGGTGTTTCTCCTAGAATAGTCGGCATTCATCCTCGTAGTGAAGGCTAGCTCAATGGCATTTGGCAGAGTCTGACACCTGAAGCCAATAACTCTTGATCTTAGTGCTAGAATTAGCCCCTCAACAAACTTCTTAGCTCGGTTCTCCTCAGAAACCACGGCCTATGAAAACTACTCCAACCGAAGAAAAGCCGCCTTGTACTTAGCCATAGTAGAATCCCTTTGCTTTAGGTTCCAAAAGTCTTTATCTAACTTATCCCTTTCATGCTTGGGGAAAAATCTTTCATAGAACACCTTCTAGAAGTCCTCCCATGAGATCATCAGTAGGTCAACATTTGAGAATTTGGTGCGGCGTGTTGTCCTCCACCACTAATCTACAGTACCATTGAGCTGAAAAGTGGCGATTCTAACCCAATTTTCGGCTGGACACTCAATTCCCCTTAGGTTCTTTTCCACCTCTTGGAACTATGCCTCACATTCCTCTAGTGTTCCACGCCCATCCAAAGTCAGCACATCGAATTGATAAAACTGTTTGATCCACAGGTCTCCCTTCGCCTTGTCGTTGCTGTTGTTGCCTAGAGACTAGGCGAAATCCTACATCATCTTGCCAAATTTTTGTCCAATGCCCCTCCAGACATTGCCCTCCTCCACCTCAGAGTCAGGCATTGGGGCCTTGCCACGACCACGGCATCGACGTGACATCTTCCTGTCAGCACAAAGGCAAAACAATAAATAAAATATGGTGCAACTATTCCACTTGTGCCATCCCACCGAGCCACTATGCTGGACACCAACCAAGTCGGTGTGCCTTAGTGAACCAAGGCTCTAATACCACTCTGTAACACCCTGAATCCAGGCATGCTACCTAAATAGCATTAATCCAATTACAATAATTAAATAATTCAAAATAATCGAGAAGGGTTAAACAACTACCCAAGAACGACGTGTAACTAGTGGCTCTGGAAGCTCGACCATCGAATTCCAGACTGCACTCCAACAGTTGGCGACCTGAAAAGCTAAAAACACAGACAATAAAACACGCATGAGTGACATCTCATTCACCCAGTACGCGACCATACGAAAACCACGACAAAACCACCAAAAACCTTGAGAAAACTCATATCGGCTAGACAAAATCAAAACTAGGTTCATCGGTAGTCACTCAAAACCAATTCACAAAAACCTTGAAATCTCGTTTCAAAAGCAAGAAATCCTTAGAAATCCCTTTCCCAAGACCATGCCTTTCTCAAACATTTTCTTTTTTATAAATCAATGCATTTTAAATCACTTATGCTTCTTGGGAAACTACATTCTCAATTAGACCCAGCCCAAAGTAGAAAAGCCACCCATGGCCCAAAGTAGTAAATCCTCACTTGGTTGGCCATAGGCTCAAAACCATCACTCATCTTTGCTAGAAACTAGCTAAAACCACAAGCCAAACACAAACTATTTCTAGCCCAAAACTATAATACATATATCAATCACAATCACTAGTGTCACCTTGTTCAGAGGCGACTAGGCCACAAACTGAAGGCAAGTGTAGACACTTTGATTTTGTAGTCAATTGGCAATGGACTTTCTGGATCACGCTTTGGCTACGGTGGACCTAACTTGACCCTTTAAATCCAAAAATAAGCCAAAACCTGTCCTAAAACCCAAACTAGTAGGCCGAGCCCAAATCAAATTCCATAGGCCCAACCATAAACCTATTTTGCCCCAAAAAGATAAAACTAAAACCAAAATCAAACATAAGACTAAACTAAACTAAAAACAAAATCAAACCTAAGATAAACCTAAAAAATAAAATAAAATAAGCTAAAACTAAAACCAAGATCAAACATAAACCTATAAAAAGAAAGTAAACTAAAAACAAAATCAAACCTAAACCTAGACAAAATAAAATAACCCAAAAACAAAACCAAACCTAAATCAAACCTAAAAGAATAAATAAAAATAAACCAAAACCAAATCTAAATCAAACCTAAAAATAAAAAAATAAATAAGCACAAACCCAAAAATAAAAAATAAAAAATAAGCCCAACCTAAACCCTAGGCCCACACACAACCCATGCAAACCCAACTCATCCTCACCATCCATTCAAGAGCCCTACAATCGACGTCCCTCATGCAAGCATGCACCTTATAAAAGCCACCCATCTTCACGAAAAAAGGAGAATCGGAAGAATGAGGAGAGAACCCTACCATTGTGGTAGAGAGAAGAAAAGAGAGGAAGAAGAAAGGAGGATTCATGTAGAGAGAAGAATGGAAGAGAAAAGGAGAGAGAGAAAAACCCTAGCAAAGAAAAGAAGAGAGAAACCCACAAAAAACACTAGCATCCAGATGAAAGAGAAGAAGAGAGAGGAGTCCATCGCAGCCCAAGCCTTCCTCCACGTCCAGGCCGTCGCCGGAGGACGTCCAAACTCGTCTACCACGTAGGAACACCTCTTATCCTCATGGGACTTGCTTATATGCTTGTTATTTTCTTGTTTTCAATGCATATCAGTGTAGGTTTGAGGGTTTTCTCACCGTTTTATCTCAGTTCATCGTGTTATCCATGTTTTCCGGTGATGGGTCACCGTCCATGCAAGGCCATCAGCCCTTGAGCGTGGGCGGTGATCCTTCTCTCTCGTTTTGCATGCACCTCATTTTCCTCCATGCTTGCAGTCTACACGAACCCAACAACCACGAACACCATGTCCAAACCAGTCGCCTTTGACCCACAAACGCAACAACCATGCACCACGTCCAAAACCGATCGCCTTTAACCAAACCAACCCAACACCGGCCATGCCCTCCACATCCTCGACATCCCAGAGCCTCCCCAGTCTCAGCCACGTCCTGTCCAAGCCCATACAACCGTCCTCGTCTGTGACACCTAAGCCTGATTATCCATTTTTAATTGTAAACCATGTAATTAATTGTGATATTGTATAAATGGTTTATTATTGGATAATTTGATATTCTGGTATGGTTGTGTGTCTCTATGTGTGTGTGGATGAATGTTGGTCCCTGATTGTGTTCTGGTGAGGTGCCATGTGTGTGGGATCTGGGTTGGATCTTGGTCAGCCTGAGCACAGTGCTCCTTGATCCGCGTGCTTGTCTTCTTCCTCTTTCCCCTTTTCCGCTTCCACGGCCTGTGTTCCTTACACGGTAGTCGTCTCATCTCGCCTCCTCCTCACCCAATTTGGTGGGGCAGTGACTGGCAAGATTCACGGAGGCAACTGGGAGGGAGAGGCTTAAGAGGGCTAGAAGAGATGACAAGAGGGCACAATCGGGGCAAGAGAAAACCCCAGCCAAAGAGAGAGAGAGAGTGAGGCCAAAGGTGTGCACTGAAGAGAGGGGTGTGCGAGACGAAGGAGAGGAGCCTTGTACATGCGAGCCATTGGTGGGACAAGCCATGCTGAGGCATGTGGAGGCTCGTTGAAGTGCAGGAGGGTTGTCGGAGGGCTGCACAAGGTACGCGACCTCCGCCTTTCCTCCTTTTCCTTTGGTCTTGAGTAAATGGACTAATGGCATAAAAATGGAAAAAATGCATGATAAATCATGGAAAAATAGTAGGAATGATCGAAATGTGTTGAATGGCATGAATGTGTAGAGATTATGCAAGGTTGTGTGAAATTTTGTGGTTTTACGGTCAAATTTTGAATGCATGCTACAATAGTTGAATAATGAGCTTCATGTCTTTGTGATTTTCGTGTGGATAACATGCTTAATGGATTTGTGAATGATTTGAGGGCCCCTGAAGTGGACTCAAGGGTCTACATCTCATGTTTTATTCATGATTTATGTGATATGTTTGTGAGTTTGCTGGAGGATCCAATTCTGACGAATGAATGGGTAGAGCACAGAGGAAGTTTACTGAAATCAGGAATTTTGGTATGCCGATTTTGGGTTGGCATTGTAACATCTGTAAAATTCATTTTGTAATTATTTACAATTTATGAATTTTATTCTTGGATGGGTGTTACCAATTCGAGGCTCATTGTGTAGTTTTGTGCTTTTGGGCTTGGGCCTCGTGGGCTAACTTCTGTTTGGGTGTTCCTGTGTGTGGTTGGAACTGTGCATTGTGGCACTATGCGTGTGGGGCCTGGGTGTGGGTTCGTGTTGGGCCCAGGTGTGGGTCCGTGTGGGGCCTCCATTTGTGGGCAGGTTGTTGAGGCTTGCAGTTGGCCTTTTCGTTGTGGTGGGTTGTTGGGTTCGTGCGGTGGTTGGCGAGGCTGGCGGTTGAGGGAGGTTGGTATGCGCGTGGTTGACTGGTCGCATGCACGCGGCCACCTACTCTATCTACATGGATTTTAAAGCCAAGACCCTCTGCCATGCATGAACCAAGCTTCTCCCCTCTTCCGCCACGCACTTCTCGCTGTCTTGAGCTTGCCATCCTCCTTTTTTCCCCCTCCACTCATGCTCTACCCTCTACTCACTCCCTCCCGTCTCACTCTCTCACTCTCCCTCCCCTGTTCCTCTCCACCCCACATTCTTCTCTCTATTCGGTGTGCTCAAGGGTCGGTGATGGTGTGCGGTGGCTAGTGGTGGCGTGTGAAGCTCGCGTGGAGCGCTCCCGTGGCCGTGGTTGCGTCGGAGTTCGTCGGAGTCTTTCGGAGATCGTCGGTGCTCGTTTCAGGTACGCATCTCCAATCCCTGTAATAGAGAGCATGAAAATGGTAGAAATTGATAGGGTTGCATGAAATCTAGTAAATTTACATTTCTAGAATTTGTTGTGATTTTATGATAATTTATGGTGGATTTATGGGCATTTATGCTAGTGGTTGTGTTTTCGGTCCTTTTGACCCTCTTGACTTTGCGATGTTATATCTTGATGCATGATGAATAGATTTTAGTTTTGTTTGTTGGGATTTGGAGTAGACTTGAGAGTCTACATCTTATGTTTTATGTAAGATTTTTAGTATTTGTTTAGGGGGTCCGATCGAAGGTCCCATTTGGAGCAATTTTGGACTGTAGGGTTTGGGTCGTTTTCTGTTTTTCGTAGAATTTGACATACCGAATCATTTCGATATGCCATTTCTGTGTTAGATTAGGTCCCTTGGTCGAAGTTCGATCATCCGATTTTGGTGGACTGAACCATTTTTGGTATACCGAATTTGGCCTGAGTGTTGACCACTGACCTGATTCGCTCGATCGATCTAGATCGGCCTACCGAACCAGGGTTTTCTGGCATACCGAACTTATTTTTGGCATATCGAATCTGGGCCCAAATGTGTTTGTAAAAATCGGATTTCCGAGGGTTTTGTGGATTGGTTTGTTTTGTCCCATTAAGAGGGATTGTGGGCCGTCAGTGGTGGTCTCCTGGGACCCCTGATGTGCCGTTTTGCTGAGGTTTTGGAAGAGATACCTAGTTGAGGTCGGGGAGTTGAGATACCTGAGGCTAAGGGGCGTTGGGTCCTGGAGGTATGAGACCCCTTGACTGTCGTCTCAAGGCAAGGGTTGTGGTCTCTTATGGCATGACAGGGAGGTATGATACTATTGTTGTTGCTGTGAGCACTGAGACTCGGGTGTCGTCCGGTGTGGATGTATGACACTCCCTCCTGAGCACCGTGTGAGGAAGACGCCATGAGGAGGCGGACCTTGTGGTGGCCAGTGTGGGTGGGACATGTGGCTCGTAGCTGGTTGCGTCCTGAGAGACAGGACAACCTTCCCAAGGAGGGGTTGGCTTTTGAGGGTTCTCTAGGGAGGGAGAATCGCAGGACGGTGAACGCTCCTACACCATGTGGCCGTCATCGTGGCTGTGTAGAACACCGTGGTTGCTCCTCGGCGGACTGTGTGTAGCCACAGTTAGGTTGCTTGGCGTTGGCCTTCTCGACTCACTATGTGTGGTTTTGGCCATTGAGGGTATTTGCTTGTGGTTTTGGGCTAGTAGAGCTCAGGTTGTGGTTTTAGCCAGTGTGGGTCTGGTTCATGAGGTTTTTGAGAAATGGTTTGCTAAATAAATTTAAAAGAAAAATTAATTATAGTTTTGTTTTCCGTTGTTTTCTTGGGGTGTGTACTGGGTGACTTCTTTCACTCATGCGTTTTCCTTGTGGTTTTGGGTTGCAGGCGCACGCATGCAGAGGTTTAGCATTGTGCATATAATCTAGAGTCTCCTAGCCGCACACACAAGTTTCTGGTAGTTAGATATTTTCTGTTTGGCTTTAATTTTCTCGTAATTTAATTTGTTTTAAATTATTGTGGAAAATGAGGAGAGTCACAGCTTGGTATCAGAGCTCCTGTTTCACTAGGTTGCACTACACCTAGGGTGTCCAGTCTAGAGTCTCTATTGGTTTTGCATGCATGGTAGAGTCCGCACCTGATTTTTCGCCATGGTTTTCTGGTTGTTGCTTTGTCAGTGGTGCAGGTACTTTGCTTTTCTCCGGCAAGATGCCTCCTCGTAGTCATAAGGGCAAGGCCCTTGTTGAGGAGACCGAGTCCCGAGAAGACGTAGGCAGTTCGTGCGGAACTGAGGAGTTTGGTACACGGGATCTCTCACACGTTCAGCAAGAGTAGTGCCAGTGAGCCGTCAGGTGACCCATGGTTGAACCTGTTCACGAAGCTCCGTCCGCCGTCGTTCAAAGGCAAGGTCAGTGCTGAGGAGAGTGAGGCCTAATTGGAGAAGGTGGTGAAGATGCTGGAGAGCATGGCGTGCTTGGAGGAGCATTGGGTGTGGTTGGTGACCTACCTGTTGGATGGTGAGCCAGATAGGTGGTGGAAGTCTGTGAGGCGGCTGAAGTTCCCGGACTCTGTCACTGTTTGCATCCAGTGGAAGGATTTCAAGGCGGCCTTCTATGAAAAGTATTTTCCTGCTCATGTGAAGGAGCAACTTCGCCAAGATTTCCGTAGTCTGGAGCAGGGCATGATGTCGGTGTTTGAGTATGAGACTGAGTTCGCCCGGCTGGAATGTTTTGCTCCTGCCTATGAGTTTGAGGAGGAGAGGGTGTAGAGGTTTTTGGACGGCTTGAACCCTAGGCTACAGGTGATGGTGATGGGTTGTCGGTGCCACATTGTGGAGGACATGGTTTGGATGGCTTATCGCTTTGAGGTGGAGCATCAGAAGTTTCTAGAGAGTCGTCCCAAAGGGAAGGGTAAGTCTTCTTTTACCTCCCGGTTCTCTTTCTCCGGTCCTTCAAGTGCCAGTAGTTCAGGTAGCCCTGAGAAGAAGAAGAAGTCGAGGTCTAGTGTTCCCTCTGCGGGCCGATGGAGCTTTGCTGGGAGTAGTAAAGCTGGCTTTAGTCAGATAGGGTCCAGTGCTCCTGGTGGGAACCAGTGCTTCAACTGTGGTCAGGTGGGCCACATCACTGCATATTGTCCCCAACCTAGGCGGACCTCAGCTCCAGTGGTGTGCTATAATTGTGGGAAGGCGGGACACGTTCAGAGATCTTGTCTGAAATCGCCTAAGAAGGCAGGAAGCGCGCCATAGAAGTAGACTAGGAGATGGGTGTTCACCATTGTAGCTCCAGGCGTTGGGTCTTCGAGAGATGTTGTTGAGGGTAAGGATGAATAGTTGGTTATGTAAACCTCTGAGATTTGTTGTAATCTCCTTTGTAATCTAGACATCTGCCTGATTGTATGGATGTGTGGTGTTATTTTATTTGACCATCAGGTTCTTTTATTGTGGCTGGTCGGATGGCCAGAGTATTGTTTGACTCAGGGAGTTCTTTCTCTTTTATCTCTGAGTCTTTCACGGCAGAGTTGGGAGAGAGACCAGCTAGACTGGCCTTTCATCTCAGCATGGTGACGTCGCTAGGGGAGCACAGTATGGCATGGAGGTATGTGCGGTCTGTCGACTTGTCGCTGAATGGCAGAGAGTTCAATGCCAGCCTGATCGTGATGGACATGCAGGAGTACAATGTGATACCCGACATAGATTGGTTGACACAACAGTTCGCTTTGATCGACTGTGCTCGGAGGAGAGTTTATTTTGGGTCTCCTGAGGATGGGTCTTTCTTTGTGCAAGGTGGGTGTCAGGGTGAGCCTAAGCTTGTCATCTCAGCTATGAAGGCTTATAAGTCTTTGG
>JAMKQA010078877.1:0-15404 GCA_024699735.1 Posidonia australis
TTTACTTATTCCTTCCTTACTTTCTTCTGTATTATATTTCCAATTAATTATACCACTAGATCCTACTTGTAATTTCAATTGTTTTAAATCTGTGTTGTTATCATTATTATCTTTGGATATACATTTTTGTAAATGTCTAAATATATGACCTACACCCCCTCCCATAGGACATGTGTATGTGGTATTACAATAATTACAGTAACACCTAGTTTGATCTAAAGGGTCTAATGTAACATACTCCCAAACCCAAGAACTTTGTTTCCTAAGTTTTTTAGTGGTTGTGGACTGTGAAGTATGTGTTGGGGTACACTGAGGTTGATCTGACTCCATACTAGGGATATAGTCATGACTACCAACATTACCAATATTTTCCATTTTAATATAAAAAATGAATATATAATAATACAACCCTTAACCCACAAAAACCAAAACCCATAAATGGAGGGATTAGAAGTAAAGAATTTGGAGGGATTAGAAGTAGAGAAATTTTGATGTTGCTGGCTCAGCTGGTGTCGCTTGGAGACTGAAGAGTAGAAGACGGGACGGAATCCAAAGCCAAACAGCGAAATCTTCACTTAAAAGTTGGGAGAATGTTGTAGACTTGTAATTGAGAAGAGAAGATTGAATTGTGAAGAAAAATGAATGGAGTGGAAGGGTATTTATAGGATAAATTGATGGATTTTTAACACAAAAAAAAAAATTATAGCCGTTAAATAGCCGTTGAAACGGCTACATTATTTATCCGTTGGCAACGAACAACGGCTTTATAGCCGTTGCAGAATGGGGCGCTAGCTTGGTGTGTCAGATTGGTGCGCCAATCTTGTGCGTCAGGTATGTGCGCCCCATTTTTTTTTATATTTTAACCGACGGGCCGGCCCAGCCTGGCCCGATCCGGCTCGGCCCAGACTGATTTCACGGGCCAAATTGGGCCTAGTAAACGGGCCTTCGCGGGCCTGGACCTTGGGCCTGGCACGGCCCACGGTCCACGACGGGCCTGGCCCGACCCGACACGCGGATTTTTTTTTTAGCCCGGGCTGGGCCGAACAGCCCAGGGCCGACCGCTCGGCCCGACCCGATTTCCATCTCTACCAACAGGTGACTAGCAACGACAACTAAGGTTTCGTCCCTTTTTTTGTTTCTTTCTTTTTAAGGTTTTAAAACCCTTGCTCTAGTACAATATTAGTACAAAAAGAAATAATAGATTAGCTCATGTTACACTAAGGACCATCTCTTGTACATACACAGGAATACACATAAATGGATAGTACTAAGATCCATATAAGGATCCATCAACTCTAACAATGCTCTTAAACCATTTGTTTCCTATTCTCTTTCTTCATAAATATCGAGAAATCCATAAAAAGGATTAATGTGTATGATCAAGTATTTTTATGTAAACAGGATTGCTAAAAAAGATGGGACTGTGGATATAGGTGATTTTAAACCAATTCATCTTCTTAATGTGATTGTAACAAAGTGCATTGTTGAGTGACTCAAGCCTTTAATGAATGCCCTTATTGGTCCTTATCAAACAACTTTTATTTGTGATAGATAAATCCTCAACGAATACTTGGCAGCACATGAAAGCATTGAGTGTCAATTGTTTGGATGTTAAACCTTAGTTTGGCAAAATTCTCAATTGTAATGAATGATTGGCCCAAAGTTTTCTTTGGGGGTGGTAAAGGACTCTGTCAAGGAAACACTCTAGCACTGCTTGTTTTCCCTTTGGTGGCAGAGGTTTTCAGCTACTTATATCTTAAGGCTGGATCGACTAGATTTTTTGAAAACTTCCAGCCGATCCATGGGCATTGTGTTGTCCATTTCTCCCATATGAATGACACTTTAATACATGGGCGTTTGTGTTGGCTTTTTGTGGGACTTCTCTTGAGGAAGTCGAAGGCATTACTTTTGTCTTGACATGTTTTAAGTTGATTACATGACTGCAGGTTAAATTCAGAAAGTCAATTGTTGTTGAATTGGGTACTGATCCAGGATTGGTTTCTTGAGTTGCTACATTTCTTTGTTGCTGAGTTGTGAATTTCCCAATCTCGTATTTGGACCTTCCCCTATCTAGGTCTTGGCTTAGGACTCCTTCCGACTCAAGCTTGATTGTTGAGAGGTTCAACCAACACCTACATATTTCCTGTCTATCCTTCAAATCTCCATCTCCATGGTTGATAGATTGAAAAGGATTCAGTGGAATTTTCTTTGACAAGGTGGTCATCAGTCTTTTAATGAGGGTTTTCCTCTAATTGCTAGGCATAAAATCTGTCACCCTAGAGAGAAAGGGTTTTGGACTTGCACGATTTCCAAGTTTTTAATCTTGCTCTTCTATAGAAATGTATTTGGCGCTTGCCTAGGGGTCCTTGTGATAGGAGTGGGTCTATGATCATGCTAAAAATTAAGTGTAGAAACTAGATTAAGTTTTGGAAGGATCTTGGCTTAACTCCATGCCTTGAGACCGTATTTCATGGTTTGTTCTTTATAGCCTTTTGCTAGTGTAAGGGAGGGTTTTGTCCGATGTACGATAGAGATTGTGTGGGAATTGAGATTTAGGAGTGATTTCATGGATACAAAACCCTAGGACAATGTGAGTTAAAGATAAGAACTTTTCAATTAAATAACTATTCTCGACCAAGACCTCTGGAGATGCTTAGGCAGATTGTCACTGTTGGATATGGAACAATAAAGTCCCACCAAGGATTTAATATTTTGCTAGAACTTCATGATAGGGTGCTGGCAGACTCGACTCTATGGAGATGTGGCTTCCATGTTGCTTGAAGATGTATTTTTTGTTTTGTGGCCTTCAGAGACTATACAAAATTCCTTTGGGATTGTATATTGGTCCAAGGGTGGTGGTGGTATTTGCTTGGGAGAGAGGCTTTTGATGAGATTCATGATGGATCTATGGAGGACTTTTGGGAGTTGTGGGGTATTAAAGAGAGGTGCTCAACTGTTCGCCAACAAAGGAAGTGAAATGCTCTCCCACGTGTTGTGGTGGGTTCAATGGATGAGAGGAATCATCGAATATTCTGAGACAAAAGTCAATGCTTAAAGGAGATACTGGTTAGAGTTGTTGCTTATACCAAGAGTGGTTCCTAGATGTGGGTGAATCTAAGGAAGCTGAGTAGATGTTTTTGTTCTTGTCTAGCATTCTTGACTGGCTTATTTCTAATTTGTATTTATTTGTTTCCTTTGTCTGGCTTATTTTCTTGATAAACCTATTCCCTGAACTTACACAGCTCAAGTGGAAGAGAAAAGAAAGGACTCAATGGAGAAGAAAAGGTGGAGGTTGTGTGGAAGAAGAGAAGAGAAGAGTTTTCTAGGGTTTTTACAAATGGAAGAGAAAAGAAGACAAGGGAAATTTTGTCTCAAATCTTTATAAACTGACTCACTTGGTCACGTGACAAAAGCTCTTGGCAGTAATCACACAAATGGACCTAAATAACTAACATGTGAAAGTTTGAGGTAGTGATTTGTTACGTTTGAAGTAAGTGGTAAAGTAAAACTCAGGTAAAGTTGAAGGTAGTAAAGAAGTGATTTACTCTTACTTTTTTGGGCCGACACATTCTTCAAATCACTCATCCATCAAGTCATGTCCTTTGCTAGTGTCAATTGTTTTATTAGTTAGTAGTTAGATGGATTAATGGATCTTGTGGATCTATACATCCCACCTAGTTTACATATATGCTTTGTACTTTTTGATTTCATATTATGCAATTTAGATCATTTTTTTCTACATGCTAGCAGAACAATAGGTTTTATGCCCTAAAATACATTTTCTACCGCCACCACTAGCCACTGCACAACCTGTTGACATCAACAAATATCTAAGTTCGCTGTAGTTGCTGATTTTTGCTTCTCCCGGTCTTTCTCCTTCGTCGTTTTGTGTTGAAGTCACCCCTTATTGTCGTTCCGTTGGTTGGCTAGGGGTTTGTAAAATCTCTAGCGTTGTGTTGATTTTCATTTGTATCGGATCTTTTGATTCATTTGTTGGGATTGTGATCATATAAGGAATATTATAATATCTCAAGATTTACTCCCACATTACTTTAAAAAATAAGTGGATGAGACTGAATAAAGACTAAAATTAGCTACCACATCAACTTCAACTTAAGCATTTTAGACTTAGTTGTTGGGTCACAGATTGTTATGGACCATTTAGACTTGAATCGTTACAAGTAGTTAGATGGATTAATCTACCTAGTCTATATATATACTTTGCACTCATTGATTTCATTTTATGCAATTTAGATCACTTTTCTCTACATCCTTGAACTCTCTCCCATACTACAACCCACTTGATTGGTTGCTTCTTATTCGTTATTTACTTCTGGTTGAAAGATATGTTATGTACATTTATAAATGTATATTGTTCTAGCATTCATGAAATGCATGTTATATTGTATTTTATAAATCTAAATCATGTTTTATCCAAACAATTCCTTAACATTAAAATGGTTGAACTTTAAACCATGCATCTAGCAATTAGTGCTTTTTAAAACACTACGATGTTGTCCTTCTTATCATGCAAACAATTATTCTTGATGTTTATTATGGCCTCTGAATATTGAACCCTTCTTTGGCTGTGAAATAAGAAAAGTAATAATAAGTGGAAAGTAGTATTAGTATTCTACTAGAATTACTATTCTGTTAGAAAGTAAAAGAATTGTTAATGTGAATAAGTGTGTATTATAAGTTATTCTAGTTTGGTTGAAATTTAGAATAAGTAATGAAACATACGTACATTAATACAGTATGCATAGAATAACAATATATTATATTAAATAATGTTATTTTTAAATCAATATTATTTTATTTGAAATCATACAAAATGAGATTTCATAAGTAAATAATATTTTATAAAATATTACAAAATAATATTCATAAATAAATATTATTGTATTTGAAATAATATTAAATAATATTTATAATTTGAAATCATTTTTTTAATGAATAATCACCACTCCACCAAGCAAAGAATCCATTGTTCTTTCTTCTCCTTTGTCTTCTTCAACTTTCCTCCCATTTCTCCTTTCCCTTCTCTCTCTCCCCTTTTTTTATCTTCCACCGTTAAATTCTATCCCCAAAATCTACTCTCTCTCTCTTTGTCGAAAACCATCCTCTGTTTCCAGCCTCCTCTCCCACGGATTCTGTCGAATGAAGGAGTGATCTCATCTCCATCTACTCCATTCGTTGATGGTAGAAATCACCACACTCCTCAATGTACTCCTCCAAGACCTAAAGGATCTACACAGGTGACCCCGTTCGGACTCGATCAGGCTAAGGTTGCTTCTAGTAGTGGAAGAGGAGGCGATCGTAATGATCATGGTGTAGGTGGGGCATCTTCTACTATTGGTTTATGGTGTTGACAATAACTTCTGGTGGTGGTGGTGGTGGTGGTAGTGAAAGAGGTGGTGACCGTAGTGGAGGTTGCGGTTGCAAGAGGAGGGTTTTGACATAACCTTATTCCACACCTGCAGTGGAATTATAAAACCGAAATAACAAAAACGGAATGGACATTACTATTCTACTTTTATTCCACTTTTTGACTTACTAAATGGAATTACAATTCCAATTCTGGGTTTATTATGGACATTATCCATAATCCAAAAAGGGGTTCAAGGTCACATCTATTATTTGAATACATTCTTGTTTCATTATAATTTGCAAAGAGAGATGCAAGAGGCAAGAGGCAACCTACTGGAAAAAAAAGGTGGGTACAACATTATAAAAGATGCAAGAGGCAATATAAGGGGGCTATATGAAAAAAAATCGACATACACCAGTGTTATCACCAATTAAAGGACATGGCCAGCAATATTAGTTACCTTAAGTCACTTAACTTGTGGTTTGTTATAAAAATTTTGAAAAATATATGAAATAATGATATCTCTACTTAAGCCAAATTCCAAAGACAAAGAAAAGGCGCAACCAACAGATGTTATGACAGAAAGGAGAAAAAAACACTTCTATGCAACAATCTCTTGAAGTGGTATAAAATATAAATCGACCATTAGAATCATATAAGAAAGAAGTCATATCAGTAAGGATGTTTTCTTTAAACAAACTCATAAATCTTGGGTGAATATCAACCATAGATAAAGTTTCGACTCTCATGGGGCGCATTAAATCCCTTCAAGCTCCAATCTCTACATCTCTCGGATAAATTTAAGTACTTCTGAATGGTAGGCAGTTCTCTTAGTATGATCAGTTATCCATAAACATTATCTTATTAAGAACAGATTACCTTTGGGATTAATCTCCCAAATATATTTAATTACTTCCAAATGGTAGGTAGTTCTCTTAGTATGATCGGTTATCCATAAACATTTTCTTATTCAGAATCAGAACAAGTTACCTTTGGGATTAAGGACTGCATGTGTCACAATCACAACCTGAGCTCATGAGCCACTCAAGCCACCAGACTAGTGATCCCAGACCCTCTCATCCTATTTCTATAAGCCTTCTCTCAAGGACAATTAATCAATTTACAGTCTCTAAAGTTCTACATTTCCTCTATTCCACATATATTTGAAGATATCCTCTCCAATACTTTGTCCAACTCCATATGAATCCCAAACATGGGATTAGTTAGAAATCTTGTTTGAAAGTCTCAATTAGACATTTCAACTTTATTAAAACATTTAAAAAGCAAAGGTAGAAAAGTGATTCCAAAAATATAAAATAAAAAATAAACAACTGCTAGAAATAACAAAAAAGAAGTTCCAACCAATAAGAAAATTCAAATAAAAAGAGATTCTCCGGACCACTATTGGGAAGGAAACAGAACATGCTAATATGGACCTGTATATTGCTGGTCTCGGCGAGCTTTGCAGCACTGTCAAAGCATGATAGTCTGAGCATATAGTCAACTAGGATCCGCTTCAGCCTGGTATTATCCCAATCCACCTGATTCTCCACATCCAGCGTGTCCAAGTGCTCCAGACGTGCCTTACACCTCTGCACCTGCAAGTTCTCGCTCAAACTGCCCTCTTCAAGCTACAAGTAGAGACAACAGAATCAGGTAAAAAGAGCATTTGGTGATGTCTTGGTGCAAGTAGAGACAAAGGCTTCACGTTATTAAGATTGTATTTTTAATCTGGGAACTTCTCATTGACGGTTTCGCACAAACCAATGTGGAATTCCCAAACCAACAGAACGGAACTAAGGTTTCTTTGCTTTCTCGATCAAGCATGGATGAACAAGCCTGTATGGGAAGGGAATTTGATCTTCCGAATTCAAATTTACATATTTCCCAAGAAGAAGAAGAAGAAGAACTGGGGAAAAAATCAAAAGATTGCAGCGAATTGACAAAAGAAGCAAATTGACAGACCTTCCGCTTGAGGCCCTGGAGGCGAGACACGAGAGAACTCAGCTGCTGCATGGCGGCCGCAGGTTCCACATCATTATCGTCGTTGGAGGAGGAGGAGAGGTCCTTGACGGTGGACAGCACGGCGGACACCTCCTTCTCGACGACGCGGTGGTTAGCCCTCATGGTCTTCTTGAGATGCTCGAGCGGAACCCTAAGGAACTGGTGCTCCAGCTTGATCGACTCGGCGATCTGGATCAGGCGAGCGGAGGACAGGTGTTGTGCCAATGGAGTACCGGAAGCCGCGTCGTCAGCGGCGGCGGTGGTGGTGGAGGAGACCGGCGTCCCGGCGGCAGAGGCGGCGGAGGAGCCCCCGTTGGGGATTTGCGGTGGCTCGATTGACATCTCCATCGCCGCGAGAGATGGAATCGAATGCCGTGATGGGAAGCGAAACAATAAAATCGACAGTGATTGATGAGATATCGGCTCAGTTCACGATTCTTCTCACTCCAGATATCACCGATTCACCAGGCCACAACACCTGACTCCACAGATTAACACAAAGGCATACCTTCTTCTCAAGCGCCGTCCAACCGTTACTTACTCCTTTGCTAAGGCTCCGTTTCCAAAAAAAATTTAGATTTTAGATTATGTAAGTTAAGGTAGGATGGTAATAAGATTACAGATATAAAATTTATTTAATGTAAGAAATAAAATTTAAAAAACTTGTGTAATTAAATTAAAGTTAAATACTTTTTTGGTTGTTAACGGTAAACTTTATATAAATGAAAATTTCAAACACAGCAAATTCAAGATCATATTACAGTCTAGGTGGATAAAAAAAATTTCCACTACAAAAACAAAAATGGCCAACAATAAGCGATAACACACTAGGCTCACACAAGGTGTTCAAACTGTATCAAAATTTTAAAAGTTCGATTAATAAAACATTAATCCAGAGAAAGGACTTCATCCTCAGAGATCTGATGAGGCAGTGCGGGACATGAAGAGTATACTCAATTACACAATTACTATCCAAAGATGTTATTACACGCATATTGTCATCTTTTTCAGAGTCGAGAGGTGATCGACGAAGGAAAAACCCTAAAGGAAGAGAGTGGATCATATACTGCATCGGAGGAACAAGATATTCAACTCTCCGGATCACTGGATCTGTCAACCCCGAGAATCGAAAGGCCACAAAGAATTTCATCAGATCCACAATAAGATGAAGAGAGGCTAATGGGCATGGTTAAATCGGAAGTAGTCCGAATAGAAAAATTGTAAACATTCAAACCCTTGACTGCAGCAACATCAGTGCACAAAATACAGATAGAAAGATTGCTAAATGCAAAAGGATGTAACGCTATTGGCCTTGCCACAAGATTAATATGTAAGATTACCTAAAAATCCAAGCCAGCCACATCCTCAGAACACCAGGAAAAACATAGCTTTCCTAGAAGAAACCAGGAAGCGAAAAATCTCCCCCCGCTTACAGGGAAGTTCCACGACCGTGGAAGAGTCCTGTCGAGAGGAGTAGGCAGAGGGATGCATACCTGCGAGGCTTTCTCCCCATTATGGAAGTGGCGACAGCGAGAAGTCGGTCGCCGACGATGGCGAGAAGCCGATCCAGAAGGAAAGACTGCCTACTAGAGAGGAGTAGGCAGAGGAGTACATACCTGCGAGGCTTTCTCCCTATTGTAGAAATGGCGACAGCGAGAAGCCGGTCGCCGTCGACGGTGAGAAGCCAATCTATGATTTATCGTGTCGGGCCACCGTCTCCCTGCGGCCATCCTCGACGCACGACGGCTCGATCTCTAGGCCGAAAGCCCCAAAGAACCTTCCCGAACGACTCCGTCGATTCAGCCACTCCCATCCCCATTGACGAGCGCCACTGGCCTCAATCCCCACTCTCCACTCCTCGAAGGCCTGAAGCCTGGAGGGAGGGACGCGGCGGTGCAGGGAAGGAGGCGGCGGAGGAGGGAGGACCGCGGCAGAGGGAGGAATGCGGCGACAGAGGGAGGGACGCCCAAAGGAGGGAGGGACGCCCAGAGGTTGGGTAAAGGCGGAGGAGGGAGGGAGGCGGCGGAGGAGGGAGGACCGTTGAGGAGGGAGGGACGCCCAGAGGTTGGGCAAAGGCTCCCCAACATGTGAGACGCCCTGAGGTTGGACAAGGGTAGAGCAGGGAGGGAGGCGGCGGAGGAGGGAGGACCACGGAGGAGGGAGGGACGCAGCAACAGAGGGAGGACGCCCAGAGGTGGGAGGGACGCATGCTGACACAATTTGTTCCCCGTAGTGGTTCTTGAAGAATAAAAATTCCAATTAAAGTTAAATACTTAAACAAAATATTCTCACATAATTAATTTTATCTCAATTGATGCGTAAAATTTGTCATTTTATCAGTCGTTTGGTTCAACTCTTGGTATTATTCAGATTCTTCTAGCTTCTTCTTGTAAAAATCTTTACAAATGGAACTTAAATGAAGAAATCTTCTATACATACGAATAATAAATTATATGTATACTATCAGATAAATGAACTAATGAGACAAGGTACTTGATAGACTAATTTGAGACTTCGTTCTGATGACTTAAAAAACATAATGTACGAAATTTTATTTCTTTAACTATGGTTTTTCTCACGATTGTATTTTTAGCAACCAATGATTGTACAAGTTTTATACGATTATACTACAAGATTATATGACTATACTAAGTAATTCCTGTAATTGCATAACTATACTTTATAGTATAAATGCATTTTCAACCATACATCACTAAATTATATAATTTGTACCAAACTATCTAAAAATCAGATTGTACAACATTGTGGGTGAAGTTCTCTTGATATTTTAATTTTTTTGCATGACGTCAACACATTTTACTTGTACGACGCTAACAGTTAGGATTGAGACTTAAATTACTGTTTTTGATAATTACTTTTGATCTTAACAGAGACAAGTAATCTTATAGTGGAGAATGAGGTACCAAATTTGTCTATTTAATACAACATATCATCCATCTTATTGATTAATTTAAGGTTGTGAATTTTGCATAAATCCTTGAATTCGCTCGAATTGAACTTGGATCAAGTTTGAAAGAAACATAAATCAACCGAACATGGGATGAAGTAAGCTTGGCTTGAACCTTCTCAGCTTGTTAGGATTCAATAAGGTTTTTCTCCACTCAATACTTAATTTAGTATTTTTTTTTAGCCTTCTTGATGCATCATTCATCTCAAATCTTAAGATCTAGTAAACAATGTTTATTAATTTTGATTTCTTATAAGCAGTGGTGTATAATTTCAAGTTCTTATTATTGTACTTTTATGACAACTAACAATTATACTAGAGGATATGCCATTGTACAAAGCAACAACATGAATGTATAACTGTAGATGAAGATCTAGTCTCCCACGTAGGGAGAAGAAAAATTCTTGCAATGATAGAACAAAACTCTTAAGATGAAAAGAGATTATGAAAATAAATTGTTTTCAATGATTGTTGTTTTGTTAGGTAAATCACTTCTCAGCCTGTTAATATTCAGAAATTACATATTGGTTCATAATTTGGACTTCTATGTTTGGATTTCATGGAAGTGGTTTTCCTTTACTTTTTTTTGAGTAATTTGCATCAAAAGTCATAAATTCAAGAATTACATTTTGGTACATTTTTTAGGATTATTTGGTCAATTTACCAATAGAGACAATAAATTTGTGAAATAACATGTTAGTTCATGTAATAGACAATTTATCCTCGATACTCTATTTGGATAGCCACTCAAGAATTAATAGAACACATGTTGATTAGATATTTGTTTGTATTTGTCGAGATAATACACAATAGATACATGATTCATAAGAATGACAATTATTTATGTATATATTGTTAGCGTGGAACTTTCATTGTCTTTTTCCTCATTTATAACCTAAAACATCGTCTACAATTGATCTGTGAATATTCTATTTTGATACTTATCCGTCAATTACGAGGATATTATCTATCGTACGGAAATTCTCTAACTCAACTTTAACAATACCCACTAGTCATCGAAACACTTGTTGTAACTGAATTTCATTTTTGGTAGTTGTATGTATCCAAGCTATTAGGATGGCAACTATTTGCACAAGTATGGTTACATTATCAATTGTAATATAGATACTATATATAGGATTATAAATAAAGTTAAATATGACAAAAACAAACATCCTCTAAGTGATGAGATCATTATAAGATAGAGCTTTACAACATACTTCTCAAAATATATCATTATTCATTAATCACATATATTTTGCAAGACTCCCACTTTAAGTGATTATATAACTAGCTCAAAGCTTTGTCGATCTTTTTGATTGACTCTTACTAGAATATAAATGAAAATTTAAGAAATGTTTCGAGTGATCTACTCTTCTATAATTGACGTTATTATATAAAGGTGAATGAAAAAATTAAACTTTTCTAGTATAGTTAACTTTTCTTTGATGTCTTCCAATTAATAATGAAAAGCATAGTGATTCTCGTGTTAAATAGAAACATTCATAATTATTTTCTTTAATTGGCGTTATTTTATTTTAAATTTAAAGAAAAGGATGCAAAATTGAATTTTGTAAAGACAAACTCTAAATAGTAGATATAATCCAAAAATAATAGGAGATCAATGTTAGCTAATGAGACGCTACAAGATAAGTTTCATAGTTGAAAGAGGACAATCTAAATCACTAGCTAAGGCCTCTAAATGATTGCTCAGTGATACGGAGTAAGGGATGCAAAGATGGCCAAGAGCTAGAAGCAACCACCCTTGAAAGAGTGCATAATAAAGAGAAATGTTCAAATGTATTGATCAAAGGTTTTAGCAACGATGCTTCTATATGTTCTCTAGTTTATTTGAAGTATCTCAATGGTGTAAAGTCGTCAACTTCTTGGGAAAAAGAGGAAAATCACTTTAAACTCATCATTTAGGAAAAAAAGTTGCTCAAGAGGTTTGGAAAGAAAACATTCTCTATTTTATCTCGAGGTCCTCAGAAGGCACTTCTACTAGTCATCTTTTCACTAACAAGAATGACATAATACTTATCCATGTTCCACATGGCCAAGGAAACATTCATCGTTTTTGAATCTCCAAATACCATAAAAGCCCTCGTGATAAATCATGCTTGTAGGAAGAGGAGACAACACCTGGCAGTTCTTATGTGGTCAATCATCAATGATCATGCTAATTTGTTCTCAAGATTACCAATCTTCCAAGCGTACGGGAAGGGAGCTTTACTAATCCTAGGGAAACTTTGAGTATCATCATTTTTTGTCCACACTTTTTTCAAGGCAAAACTTTGGAAAGGACTAAACTAGTAGTGTCGGGATAGGCTCTAAAATGGTTTAAAAAAAACATTCATGAGCAAAAGTGTTAACGCTCATTTTCTAACGACGATGTGTTTACGAATCTTTCTAGCTTTTCTCATTATGTTTTGTGTAAGTCATCGTTGTGATAACCTGGTCGGTGTATATAGTCCTACATCGTTTAATAAGAAGTGATGAGTGCAAGCTACATAACCATGAGAATATACTAAAGCACCTTACAACTTCAACGTTCTTCTAATGATACATATAAGGAAAGAGTTATGGTTTAAGTAAGTTATGAGCTATGGCCATAAATCATAGGTTAGACTAAGTGGCCTCAGACTTGGGACGTGGCAGTTGCCTTGGAGGTCTCACGGGGAGGATTGCTAGCAGTAGGTGTCTCATTTTGTGTTCGATAACATAAGAGGACGATTTGACGAAATTTGAGAACACGATCGTTCACTTCCATAAATTTCTCCCTTTCGTTTGGGAAGATGATACAAGGGGTTTGTTTGTACATTAGAAATGAAAGGAAATACAAAATATTAATCAAAAGGAAACTAAAGGAAATAGAAATCAATGGATTTTATTTTCCGTTTGACCAACTTTTTGATGTTTGTAATTGTCATTGGAAACAAATAGAAACGTGTTTCCGTTGAGATTCTATCCTATACCAACGGAAATGAAAGTCTTCTTGGCTTTTATACTCTGAAAACTAACAGAAACTATTTCCTTTTTCAATGGAAGCACAAACACTACTCAAAAAATTGGTCAATGGGAAACTAATTTGCTTTCCTTTGGTTTCCTTTAGATTCTGATAGTACAACCCCCCTGAGATGTCATAGCCAAGCCTTCGAATGAAAATAAAGGATATGGAATTTTTGTTTCCATAGTTCTTCAAATTGAATCATGATATCTAACAAGGGAAGTGATAACTGTTGAGAGCAAAAAGATGTCTTACTTCTTAAACTTTTTAAGCCAAGCAAGCAAGTCCTTGTTACTCCAAACTTGCAAGTAGCTAAAAGCACTTGAATAGTCAAATAATCTAGATGTACTTGATTCAAAGTACTGAAAAGTACTAACAAAGAAGAAAGATGTGATTATTATTTTGATTGCAAATGAATTACCAAAAAGTAAACTATCAAAGAGATCATTGCAAGCAAGATTTATGAGAGTGACTTTTTCTCATGAATTAGCAAGCTCAATGAAGTTAGAGTTTTGCTACTTTTTTGGTACAGATGCATCCGAAGGAGACTACGTCAGGTCTTTAGAGATCAATATAGGGGAAAGACGAGACTAACAAAAAAAAACTATAGAATTCCCCATGGGCATATCTCATACCTTTGAGCAAACCATCAAATCCATTTTCTTTTTTCCTTTTTGCTAGAAAAGTTGACATCAATTATGTATAATAAGACCGATAAATGCGCAATAGTAAACACAAACATCCACATTCATATATATATATGGATATTGGCAAATGCATTCATTAAACTTTCACTAACAAAGGAACGTAGACACCAATCTCTTCCTTGATGCTTGACCTTGTATCTTCGACTCTCACTCTTTATTGATGTATCTGGAGCTTGTGCTTAATTTGCTTCCTTTGATCCTTTACGTATCTGAGTTCCTACCCTTATACATACAATGCATGTTAGAATGTCCCTCCAACACAACTGAGCTTCACTATGGATTAAGAGACTAAAAATTGCAACATAAGTAGTTGTCTTCCGGGCATTTGGTGCTTTCGCTAGTTTTTCTTGATGGCATTAGGTATTTCTTTATGTGCCTCTTCTTGACTTGGAGTTCGTTTAATAACAATTATTAAAACCAGTTCATGAAAAAAAAACGTTTATTTCTGAAAATTTGAACCAAATAGTTTTTTTTTACACCAGATTATTTCATTATGCTAGTTTTTATTTGTGCATAAAAGCTGTCAAATAAGCTGATTATAAAAAGCTATGAAAATTAGCTTTTTCAAAAACACTGCTTATGAAAATAATCTGTTTTTCCATAAGCGTTACCAAACGTTACCTTAGAAGAAGATTTTCCTCATAATAAGTCTTGTCAAATGCAGTTAGGGGTGGACACGGTTCTGTTTAGTTCAGTTTGAGACAAAACCACAAACAAAACCACAAACTAAACCATATAGTTCAATTTGAACAATTTTCAAACCAAACTGAACCATTGTATCTATTGAAACTGAACCAAACCAAATCATTGAAGATCGATTTGGTTCAGTTTGTGGTTTAACCATTTAATAAAACATATTTAAAAAAATAAAATGACTAAAAAGACCGAACCAAACCAGTTGTATGCAAAGTTTTCTAAGTGTGAGTTTTGGCTGGAGGAGGTTGCATTCCTTGGCCATATTGTTTCTGGTGAGGGGATTAAGGTGGATCCAGCTAAGGTTGAGGCGGTCAGTAGTTGGGTTAGACCTAAGACTGTGACTGAGATTAAGAGCTTTTTGGGCTTGGCTGGATATTATAGAAGGTTCATACAGGATTTCTCCAAGATTGTAGCACATTTGACCAGGTTGACACAAAAAGAGGTTCCTTTTGTTTGGGACTGGCAATGCGAGGAGGGTTTCAATGAGCTGAAAAATCGACTACTCACATCTCCAGTTTTGACCTTGCCTTCAGGGAGTGGGGGTTTTGCAGTATACTGTGATGCTTGTGGCACAGGTTTGGGCTGTGTGCTGATGCAGCATGGAATGGTGGTGGCGTATGCCTCACGCCAATTGAAGACCCATGAAAGGAA
>JAMKQA010078878.1:0-13347 GCA_024699735.1 Posidonia australis
TGGAATATTTTTTAGTTTATTATGTAAAATATCATTAACATGTGATGTTTGGACTGGTCCAAATAATTTTCCATATTTATGTTTAACTGCACATTGGATAGACATAGAATGGAATTTACAAAAAAGATTAATTGTTTTTAAAGTTTTTAATCATCCACATACTAGTAAAGCTATATCAAATATGATATAAGATATTACTAAAGAATATAATATATTTTATAAAATAAATACAATAACATTTGATAATGCATTTAATAATAATGTTGCAATAGAATTATTAAGAAGAAATATAAAACCAATATTAAATGGTGAATTATTTCATTGTAGGTAGACATGGAAAACGGGCCGGGCCGGCCCAGGCCCGCCCGGCCCGGCCCGGGCCTGCAAAAACCGGCCGCTAATCCAAAGCGAGTACTACCAGCGAGTTTTCATACACAATTCGTCGATGCAACGCAGAAAACAATGTCGCACAGTGAACACTGCACTACACCACCTACTGCTGCATGCCCATGCTGTTTGGACAGGGCCATGCCTTGCTACACCGATTCACCTCTCCCTACCCTCTATCAGCCTGGAGCCCCGGGTAGTTGTCGATGATGAAGAAGCTTATAAAAGGAGCTGAGCCCTGTCGTTGCAAACCATCTGTGGGTGAGGGAGAGAGAGGAGAGGTGCGAGGAGGAGGGAGGGGAGAGGAGAGAAAGGAGGTTGAGACTCGTGGGTGGGGACTGCAAGATGCTTGCTAGATAACTAGGATACAAGATTATTCCCTAAGTAAATAGCAAAGCCACCAATAAACTTCTGATCATCTGGGCACCCTACCCAATCCACATCAGAGTATGGACTTAGATGCATTGAGGAAGAACGATGAAACAAGAGACCATGAGTGGGCATGGCTTGTAAGTAGTAAAGTAATCTCTTAATAGCTACCCAATGCTCAAATGTTGAAGTATGTATGAACTGACATACTTGACTCACAACAAAGGACATGTCAAGCTGCGTGATGGTTACATATTGAAGAGCTCCAAACACCCAACGATACTTTGTGACATCGAGGAAAGGAGTGCCCTTGGTCGTTGAGAGTTGTTGTGAGGGTGCCATCAGAGTTCGAATTGGCTTTATTTCATCAAGACGAAGTCGTCAAAGGAGATCGATGTTGTATTTATGTTATGAAAGAAATATACCATTGGAACTCAGTGAAACTTCTAGACCTAGAAAGAAGCGCACCATTCCTAAGTCCTTTATTGCAAAGCTAGAACTCAGACCATCAATGACGGAACGTAGATGAGTGTTGTCAATGCCGATGAGAAGGATATCATCAACACTTAGTAAGGCAAAAGAGGTGATGGATCCACAGCTAAAGATAAAAAGAGAGGTATCAAACTTTGATCCCACAAACCCTAATTGTTGGACGTAGGAGGTGAGATGGTGAAACCATGCCTAAGGAGCTTGTTTGAGACTGTATATGGAACGTCGAAGATGACAAATATGATTTGGTCAATCTCGATCAATGAAGCTAAGGGGTTGTGCCAATGAAACATCTTCATCAAGTCCACCATGAAGGAACATGTTTTGCACGTCCAACTAATGAATAGGCTAATGACATGATACAACATGTGATAACATGATGCATATTGTTGTAGGCTTAACCACTAAGCTAAATGTCTCATGGAAATTGGGCGCAAATGAAAGCCCTTTGCCACAAACCTTGCTTTGTGATGTTGTAATGACCCATTTACATTATGCTTTAGTTTGAAAACCCATCTACAACCAATAGATTGAGTTAGGATGTGGGGGCACAAGAGCCAAATGTTATTACGTTGCAGGCTATTGAATTCTTGTTGCATGGCCGCATGCCTGGAGAAGGACTAGTGACATGAAAACATGATGGAGAGAAAGACTAAGAGACCAGAGAAACATGGTAGTGGCTGGTGTTATGTTGAATAGTGTGAAGAGGCATCCTCATAGCTAGTTGCTCGATGAGAAAACAATCGGGAAATTTTTTTAGCAAGACACGATTATCAGTAGTAAAACGGAAAACAAATAATAAAGGATGCATGAAAGAAGAAACATGAGAGACTTTAGCAAGATTAAAGTGATGAGGAGTAAAAATAGTAAAGGAACAGATGTGTTTTTTTGCCAAACCTACACCATTGCCCTCTTTCATAGTGTCACCACTAGAATTCTCCTGACGGTGAGAGAATGAAAATAAGTCTAGAACCATATAATGAGTAGCACTAGAATCAACATAATAATTGGACCGAGAATAGGAAGGCGTCCAAGCATACATAGCATTCATTGGTCTTGAAGAGATAAGATAAGTACGAGGACGAAGCATAGGAGGAGGCAATGTAGACTTAGGCAACGATGGATAGCTAGGAAACATAAGTCTAATAGCAAAGGAGAAGGGAGGTGTAGGTGGATTACCTGGCATCCTTTGAAAGCACTGCTCCACTAGATGATTCATGTGTCCACAATAAGAGCATGGAGGATAATGATTATGACCACGGCGACGACCACGCCCTTGAGATGGAGAAAACTCAATAAAAACAATGGAGGTGGTAAGATTGGTAGCGAGGGGTGACCATTGGCGTAGTTATTTGTTGTCAGATCTCAAGACTTAAGAGAGAACTCAGAAGCTCAAAGAACGAGAGAGGTGTGGTGCAAGTAGACAAGGTAGTCATATCAAGTCCTTAAAATCAATAGAGAGGCCACATATTTGTTTTTTGTATTTTGTAGGTACAGATTTGAAAATAGATTTCTTGTTAATACATGTAGATGAGTCACTTAGAATTTTAGATAGATATTCTTTTTTGATGATATTATCAATGTTATAGAATGAATTTGAATTCATTCATATTATGATATAAAAAAAAATTTTATGTGATTTAATCGATGTATGACAATTGATGTCATTACAACAAGTTTTATAGTAAGAAAGTGAGAAATGTTTGCCAAACGACGTCCACGAGAGGGACAGCGACGATAGCACTTGGAGTACCGGTGAAAGAGTCACTAACCACCGAGTTCAATGCATGAACCGAAGCCATGGAAAGAGCAAACACAAGGCACAAAAGGTAAGAGGAAGGAGAGAGGGAGAGACGATGAAAAGGCAAAAAAAAAATAAACAGAGGAAGAAAAAAGGAAGTATCAAATGTTTAGCTCATGCATGACTTGATGATGAGAACGTCTATCACAAAAGTGGTGGTGTAAGTTGCAGTTATCTGTAATGAGTCCATAAATTGAGAAAATCCTAGAAAGGGTATGCAGTACATGTGAGATGTATAAGTAGACGTATGCAGATAATGCGTCACAGTCATGTAACGTGGCCAACAGCATACTCTATCTGTATCACTGTATGTGTGTATGGTGTTGTGGTTTGGATATCTAACGCATTCCCGCGTACTTTTTCTTGGGTAGTTATTAACATTCCTGTCATTTTCTAGTGTTTATAGTTGCTATTTTGCTTCATCTTCATCTACCACTTTCTCTCCCTCTCCTTCTCCCTCTCCCTTTCCCTCTAACCTCTTCAATTCAATAGGAGAAAGGTAGCTAGGTCTCCATTTTTTCCAGACAGTTCTGCGATTCCAAAGAGTGCACAAAGGTAATAGTGAGAGTTCATGTCTCTGCCTCCTCCATTTCTCCTTCTCCTTGAATGGTTTGATTTGGCCTATCCATCCAAAGCAGTAGTTGTCTTTTGTTGTCGTCTCATTACCTTGTTTTTGGTTGATTGGTGTTGATGTGATAGATGGTGTTTGGATCATCCATGTTTCTAATACCTCACCTGGTCTGCAAAGTGATGTGTTCTCTGTCTTTCTTCTGTATTTTTTGTAGGTTTGGAATAAATTGTTGGCACTTCTTTGTAAACCAGATAAGGGAAGACAATATTATGATTCAGGCTTTTCACTTGGGTTTTTGAAGTCTAGCAATTGTGAGGGAGAACAGAGAAAGGAAGAAAGAACGAAAAGAGGAAAGATTGGTGATTCATCGCCATGGTCTTTTGAGCTTCGATTACATTCTAGTCAGCTGTTGTTTGGAGGGGTCGTGGAGAGGGGAGAAGATTGAACAGAAGGGGAGAAGAAAACCAAGTGGTGGAACCCGGGCAGCTGTTCTGAGATATCCAGCTTAGTTAGAGCGCTCCCGATGGGTGTGTGCTTGTCGACGGATGAGAGGGAGTCGCCTTGCACTCCTTGTACACTCACAAACCCAAATGGGAGTCACAAACACAAGGCGGTGTCGCTCAAGAGGCTGGCGTCGTGGAGCTCGTTTTCGTTCAGCCCCAGAGATGATCATCATTCGCATAAGAGCCATGGAAGGATATTTACGAATGGAGCAACCGACATCGCCTCACTGTTCACCCAGCAGGGCGAGAAGGGCGTCAACCAGGATGCCATGGTCGTTTGGGAGGTTTGTCTTCTTGAACTGAATTCCGCTCTATATTTTGCTGTTCCTGTAAGAACTAGATTTGAAGGGCTATTAAGCACTAATCGCAATTCACAAAGCCTTGGATAGTTTACATCTTAGTCAGCTCCTGTTTTCCCATAGACTTGCTTCTACCTCTTGAATTGTGTCTTTAATTGAGTCTCATGGGTGGGGGTGTTTTGATTATTTCATAAACTTTCTGTCATTAATTGTCTTGATTTCATTATTGTCAGCCGGGTTTTTTTAATCAGTGATTTACTCTCCATTCATGTGAAGTTGATGCAGCTTCTTATTACTGGCCATGACTGGTTCACTTTTGATCATAGGGCATTCTTTCTACTGTTCAAGATACCAGATATTTGCTCTCAATCTTGTTTTTTTTCCCATTCTTCCACCCTAGAATGTTAGCTTTAGTTGAATATATTAGGTCCATAATGCTGCTTAGACGCGAATAGATTGGATATAAACAAGAGCAACTAAAGTATATCATCACAAGTTATTATCAGTCGACAGTCTGTAGTTCTCATAGCTCTACGATTTTTTGTTCTGAAAAGTACCCCCATCTCCAGGACTTTGCCAATGAAGATTTCCACAAGGTCTATTATTGGTGACTGGAAATCTACCTGTTGACTTAGTTGAGGACTGTAGCCTAGATGTTTACAGTAATCGTTCTTGAGTAAGGTGACATGCAAAACCTATGTCCAATTATCATATGCTTGATGCTTCCTTTGCATTATGGGTACTGGTTCTATCATGATCCCAAGCCCACTAGCCAGACCTAGTCCGCAACGAGTCTGTGGAACTTGTCATCCTTCCTGAAGCAACTCGAGTATAACTCATAATTTAGGTTTAAATGCTTAAGTCTTAAGTTTCTTTAGTAGCAGCTCACATCCTCATATGTTTGTTTTAGATTTTCAAATTATCTAGTATAAAACTAAATATACCGAAGCACCTCAAGCACGTCTCAAGACATTACAAGTTCAAGTCATTGGTTTTTGTTGTAAGACTCCCAACCGCTGAAGACGATCTTCAAGTGATGATAAGGGACAGGTTGTATTTAGTGCCAACATAATTTTAACATTTTAAGACTCACCAAAGAGAAAATTTAACTGAGAATAATTTGGACCAAGTCGAGCAAACTAGATATTCCAACGAAGTGGAAATTTGCCTAAAACAATGCACTGACCACTTGCATGCAAGACTCTGCAGCAGAGGGAGAACTAGTCACTTTGCCATGTTAAAATTTTATCTTCACTGAAATCTAGTCAAAATCCTAGGACGATGGGTGACAGACTATATTCTTTATAACCTTAGGATTTGTCTTGTTACCATTTACTTTAATTCCTTCAGATGCCCATTTAGCTTTGAATTTTTTTTCCCGAAGATCTTGTGCATATGTAATGTGACCTTGTTGCTGTTTCATTAAATTAAAGAGTGCTTTTTGCATGTTCACAGAACTTTGCTTCAATGACGGATACAGTTTTCTGTGGAGTCTTTGATGGTCATGGACCGTTTGGCCATATGGTTGCAAAGAAAGTGAGAGATTCTCTGCCATCAAAACTCAGTAGTTACCGGGATTTGAACTTTAGCAGTGATGATTTGGAGGAAAGCAGTGTGAGTACTGTAGGAAGTACGACCACAGATGAAACATTTTCTTCATGCTTGGATGAGGAATCTGGGTCCAAGGGTTCTGGAGAGAAAATTGAATACCCTGAGAACTGTGCAACCTTGAAAGAGTCATTTCTAAAATCTTTCAGAGCTGTGGATAAAGAATTAAGGGTGCATTCCACCATTGATTGCTATGGTAGTGGGACAACTGCAGTAACCCTAGTTAAGCAGGTAATTATATTCTTTCCATTTTATATAAACATTGCTGAAAATAAGATGCTGTTTAGAATTCCAGAAAAGAAAAATAAGTGCCCATAGCACTTAGGATATATAGAGTATACCAGGAAGATGACTGGGCACTTAGGATATATAGAGTATACCAGGAAAGATGACTTGACTGAATGGCTTTCACATAATATACTCTTTAGTTGTGCAGCTGTGGATCCGTATTCCTGTTAATTAATACCGTCATGGTTGTAATTTTCTCACTTCTCCTTTTCTTTTTCTTTTCTAGGGTCAGGACCTTGTGATTGGAAATGTTGGAGACTCAAGAGCTATATTAGGAACAAGGGATGAAAATGACAACTTGACAGCACTTCAGTTAACTGTGGACCTTAAGCCAGATCTTCCAAGTATGGAACATTATACTCTAATTGGTTTGACATTGAACTTTGTCTAGCAACAACAGAATTACTAGTTTAACAAGTTGTTCGATGTTGGATGATCAGGACAATGCTTGGCATTTCAGCCACGAAGAAACAATATTATATTTTGATGCATCATTTTTTTTACTTTTACAACACAGAAAGAATCATATTTAGAAAACCCACATAATTGTTGTGTTCTTTAACTTTGCCTATTCCTGTGCGTCCTCAAAGCCTAAATTCCTCATTGCCTTACATGAGACTGCGTTTCAGTTGCATACTCAAGAAACTTTCCAAATCACATTTACAATCTATTTTGAATGTTGAAGTTATGCTTCCAAATAAATCCTTGATGGTACGATATGAATCTAACTAGATTTTGATGAATAAGTGAATGCTCTGTGTTGTCCAAAAACATTGATTTATTCTTCTAATCATTTTTTAGTATCTGTTGAATACCAGTTCCATATCTGCCTTCAATGACAGGACATAATCAAGAACTGAAAAGCTGAAGTTCAATACTTTTACATTTTTTTAATGAATTCTGTTGTGTTTGTACAATATTTTTATAATCAACCGTCTATCTTTTAACTGTCTTATGCTCATTATGTCACTAAATTATGACTTTCGATTCTTTCTCATCTTATTATCCTGATGTTCTCCTATGTAAGGGAGAGGCTACTTTTACCAAGTGTTTGATGCATTGTTAACTTTGTTTTTTCCACAGGAGAGGAAGAGAGGATTAAGCAATGCAAGGGTCGTATCTTTTCTCTCCACGATGAACCAAAAGTACCTCGTGTTTGGATGCCAAATAATGACTGTCCTGGCTTGGCCATGACAAGGGCTTTTGGTGACTTTTGTGTCAAGGACTTTGGTGTGATATCTGTGCCGGAAATATCCTACAGACGAATCACTGAAAGGGATGAGTTTGTTGTGTTGGCTACTGATGGGGTAAGTGAAAGAACATTTCCTGACACTAATTTAACTCATGCCTTTTTGTCAATCCCTTTCTCTATGAAGGGATGTGTAGTAAATGAAAATGTAATTTAATCATTTGCCACCCTTTTTTTCCTGTTTTAGTTTATTTTTCTCCTCAATATTACTTTGTGCCACCTAAGAAAACCTAAACATTGTAATTGCAGAACAACCCATTTACTTTTCTTTTGCCTAGTGTAGCCATGGAACTTGATCGGTGATTTGTGTTGTTTCTTTTAACCAGAAAATGACTTATAATAAACACATATTTGTGTCTATGAACTGTAGTCAACTATATTTTCTTGCCATGCTTCAAACTTGAAACACAAGATTTTCTAGTAATTAAAGTAAAGCATCAAAAGATCGATGATTTTTTTTTAATTGTTGAAGATGTCTAATTAGCTAAAAAATTCTTGCTAGATTTATATTTCATGAGTGTTACACGTAATAATAAATCTTACTTCCTTTTTTTGAAGAAATACTAAATCTTCTTTCTCACCAACGTCTTCATTCCACGATTGTATGTACTCTATTTAGAAATTATCTCCTGTTTGCATCATTCATTTCCTGTTTGTCTAATCATGCCTCTTGTCTTAGGAGACCTTTGAGTGAATCTATTTCCTGTTTCAATGCTTATCGCAAGCTTATCTATTTCCTGTTGCTTCAAGAACATTCAATTACAATTGATTAACTATTGATGTGTAGAACCTTTGTTTCTTTTGGTTTGTAGTTTTCAAAATAAGAACACTTAGAGAGATAGTTATGGAAATTGGAATATTAGTACCAAAGGGGGGGTGGCGGGTGGGAATCAGGTCTTGTTTTACGTGGAACAATTGTGCTGATAGCACTTGCTTGTTCTTTCAGATTTGGGATGTCCTCTCAAACAAGGAAGTGGTAGACATCATTGCTTCAGCCCCGTCTCAATCCTGTGCTGCCCAATCCTTAGTTGAGGCAGCTAGCAGAGTTTGGCATAGCAAGTACTCAGCCTCCAAAATTGATGACTGTGCTGTTGTCTGCCTTTTCTTGAATACAGACCCTTCCAACGGCCTAATGTCCTACACTGAGACCAAAGAACATGCAGACTTTTTCAGCAACACTTGAGACTGGCAAGGAGAAACACAACGTATTCGGGCTGAAACGTTCTGGCACCCTCCGATCGAATTGCGATATGCTTAACGAGCCGATGGCATCTCCAAGACTAATGAGTAGATCTCATTCACAAAAGAAGCCATCCACCTAGAAGGTGTCAAAAACAGTGGGGGAATGACTGGCCTTCTGTTGACAGTTCATCAAATATTAACAAGTAACTCTTCCAAGGCTTGTAATTGCAGGAGATAAACCTCCAGGTGCGAAGATGCCAAGATGAGATCAAAGAAACAGGTGGTATATGTAGCCTTATAAACGAAGCCTACAAATGATGATTCAAATTAGCTTTCTTAATTTCTCTGGGTCTCCCACCTCCATGTTTGATTTGCACTTCCACCCCAAATAAAAACACAGATACAACAGTAATTAGAGTGAGGGTCTCGATGCGGGTTTTGTAGAGTTCAAAGCTCTATTATCTTCTGGTACAATGTACCTGTCATTGCTAGCTGCCGTAGTAGTTGTCATTGGAAAGAATACTGTTTGAATCATGATCGCAAATTATACCAACCTTACTTTACTCCGGAGTTTCAATTTTTTATCTGGCTATGATTATGCACCATAACCTTTTTGGAATGCCACTCACTGCAACAGATCAATATGATTGTAATAGGATCATAAGATGTAGAATATTGTAAAATTTCCAATAACTTCAAAAATAAATATGAATACATTTTTAAATCAAATAATTTTATAAGAAGTGTTTTAGAAAACCCATAAACTTGGCCACGCTTTCTATTAATTCCAACTTTAGAGAAAATTATAAATTAATAAGGAAGTTTCAAGGTAGAATCATGTCTACGTCAAACTCATTTTACTAAAAGATTTTTGCTCCTCGAGGCCGGAGATAAACTATTTTGTAATGAATAGGGTACAAGACTTTTGGATGATACTAATGAAGGTTGGTCACATCCGAAGCCCAAACCAATAAGGAAAATTTTGTTGCTTTGCCCTTTTTTAATATTAATACACTACTTTCAATCCATTCCATGGTCTACAAACTACAACAGATTCTAATTCACAATTTTTGGAGTTCTTTTGTTAGTTACAACTTTTTTTACTAAAATTTGCAAAATCTTGTACCTTTAAATGGAGGAATATGATGATCAAATTACCAAAAAAAAAAAAAAACACACACACATGTTTGTAATGTGATCATTCTACCCTTGACGAGTACATAATGCCTGGGTCAAGATAGTACTAAGCATTCATATAACCTTCTTGACCTGAATAAATAACTAGAGACAAGTTTGGGCAAGCAACATTTTTTAAACTTCTGGATATTAGAACAGGCAACTTTCAAAAGGAGAGCGGAATATTACCTTGACACCAAGTCATGAGCAGCTTCAGAGGGGAGTGTACCAATTGCATTTGATAGCAATAATATCTTTTTCATTTTGCAAAGATGCTCATTTAATTGGAGAATTTAAGGAAAAGCATTGGGTAACCATCCAATTTAGTACAATTGAGTTGTTGCTTCTTCCTTAGTCTTTAGTATCACGCTTTTTTTTAACACTAGAATATCCAAATATGCGGTACTGAATTGGTCTAAGTATCAAATCTCAATGCATCTTAATTATAATAATTCACCTATTCAATACAAGTGTACGTGCACACTCATTTGCGACACTAGCTCTCACACACAAGGCACACTATGGAAGACACGAGATTTCGAGGAAGTGTCTTTTCTTTTCTATTTTACTTATAGAATACCTTATGTACAAGATCAGAAAGTAAGGCACAACACACACTCATTATTGTCCTTCTTCCGTATCTACATGTGTTTATATACACATGCACGCACACACACACACTCACGATTGCAACACATAATTGTTTACAATCAACTCTAGTTTGTTGTACACATTAAAGCTCCCTTAACGTGACTTGATTATAATGACTGCATTTGACCCACACACGTTAATGTACACTTAAGCTCCACTTGCGCACACTTTAAGTGCATTGAAGCTCCTTAACTCATGTGCACAAATGAACATTGAAACACCATCACTCATGCATCATCAAGTCTCTTGATTTCTGACTTTAACTCCATTTAAAGTTTGTGCACACTTAACTCTATCAATGCATTTAACTATAACAGGCACTACTGACCTGGGCACATATTTGAGTAGTGCTACTGTCTTGTAGTACCTGATCACGTCTATGCGCTACCTAAACACCCTGGTCACCCTACGCAAAATCCACTACCATCATTACTTGTGCACGTCCTATGCAATCAAGGCTAGCACATGACTTGCCTGGTCAAACACTTTGTGATTAGTTTATAATGCATACATATTTTATTCCCATATTTTATCTCTTTTGTATATAAATAATGCTACTTGAGATGTTTTGTGCAAATTTTACAGAAACCTGAAGACTTGAGAAGAATTGCGAAAAAAGAAGGAATAGAAAAGAATAAAAGTTAAAAAGGAATTCAAATACAATCAAAGATATTTTGAAGTAGAAAAGGAAAGATATTTTTGACCTGTAGACATCCCGATTTTGAGGTGACTCATAGATGAGCTTTCCAGATGTTGATTTGGATGTGGCTAACCCTAATCCCATTAGCTAAATCGACCACAAACCTATAGCAGGCCCACAGCCCAATTAGAAATTCAGACAAGTAGGGGAGAGCACCAATGTGGAGTACCTGTTTGGAGCATCGAGCAAGAGCACTACAGTGGCACACCTAGCTGGAGCACTAGGCTGGCACACCTACCTGGCGCGCAACCATTTCTCAGACTGCTGGCTTTCCACCTCCCATGGCTGTTACTTCCACCAACGAATATGCCATGGAATCTTCCCAGGCTTTTCGTTTATGAGGCTGCTAGCATTCCTAGGAGTTACCCTTGAGAAATCCTATATAAGGACCCCTATAGGAAACCAATAGAAGAAGTTAGAAACCTTGATTTCAGCACTCCTGATCTGAGCAAGTATTGTAGGCAAGCTATATACTCTTTCCAACAGCCTATTCTTGTTTTCTGGAGTATTCCCTTGCATTCTAAAGCATCTTTGGTCCTTCCAAAGCAACGAGAATACCTCTATCTTTGATATTTCAAGAAGGAACACCTTGAGAGGTAGGTCCTCCTTTATTTTCATTCACATTTAAATCTCAGCCATAACATCAAGATAAAGCATCCTTTAAACTTCATATATGATCTGATTTTTTACTGTTTATATGAGAGTTCCATGATGAGATTGCTTGTTTCCTTTGCAAGATGTTCTATATGCAAATCTATACCGTGTTTGCTAGCATGTTTCTTACTTCTAGCATGAAATCTGCACCTTGTTACTTCCTTTGAGTTGTTTCTTTTCTTTTCTATTCTTTTGCATAAGAGTGCATGATTGTTAAAGTTCATGTTTTGTTTCATCTTTAGAATCCTATTGCAAGTATTTTTTAGCCATGAACCTATGATTTATCATGTTTCTAAATCGCATCATAATAAGTTTACTTTGCTCATGTGCATCTCATCATAAACTGATCTGCATTAATAAGAATCACCCACCTCTATTCTGGATCAGATTGCAGTCTGATCCAGATTTTCTAGGGAGCACCTAAGTGGCGCACCAGAGTGGCGCATCATGTAGATGCACCAGACTGGTCAGAGAGCAAAACACTCACTTTTGCATCCCTGTTTGCATAAATTTCCAATGGTTTTGCGTTCGATTCTTTTGTTGCTGTTTTTTTGACATCTCATGATCTTGCATGCCTGTTTTCAACCCTAAATAACAGTGGTTTCTTAGTTATTTTCCCCTTTGAATGTTCAGTTCATGGCTAAAATCTGGTAGGCTGTTTGCCTTTACTCCAATATGGAGAACCTTGTGCATCAGCCCATGATCCAGAGACATGTCTGAACCTTCTTGCATACATTTTAGCATGGATAGGTTGGAATCTTGTGTGAGGCTACTAGCCCTTGAGCACAAGGTTCACAAGTCATTACACTTGCGTTTCTTTCACTTTTAAGGTATATCCTTCAAGTTTTGCAAAGGATTTTACATGGCATGATTTTCTGGAATGCATTAATATGTGACTTTGCACTGCATAGATTTCTGTATTTGCTTTGGCACATCTCTGGCCCACACAAGAGCATATAGGTGGCGCACCAGACTGTCGCACCTAACAAGCGCAGCAACCTGTTTTCAGTAGCATAGCAGTTTTTTGTATGATTTTTAGCATGGTTTCTTACTTCGATTTGCTTCTGTATTTTTCTGCTTTTCTTCCTTGATATGTAAGGAAGGCATAGCTCTGTTTTTAGCCATTTTCCATGTATAACCATGCCGGTGGAGAGATCGCAAAGAAAATGCGAAAAGTCGACAAAGCTACGGCAGAAAAACAAAAAAAATGCAAAATGCAGGAGTCGCCACCTAGTCTATTATGGAAGACGAGGAAAACCAAAAAACACATGAAAAATCATGTAAAACAATAAAAAGGTCTTCGAAAACCAGAAATCTGGGTAAGGATCCCTGTTACGTACGAGGAAGGTGTTAGGCACCCTCGTACGCCCGATAAAATCGGTCTTCTATGATTTCTCCAATGCTTATGAAATGTTGGCTT
>JAMKQA010078879.1:0-10295 GCA_024699735.1 Posidonia australis
ATTGTTCAAGCAGAAATTTAGTGGATAAATATCAGACTTCACTTGAGATTTGAGAACCTCCTCATCTATGAGTCTTAATAGAATCTTGGAACTTTGCTCAATGACAAGTCATCCAGCAATTGTGGTTTCGTTACCTTTTTATAAGCTTCTGTCTTGGGAAAAGCAACTTCAATCACAAACTAAATGTGATCCCAATAGGGATTGGCCTGAGACAGACAGCTAGTGCTAAACTTTTGTCAACTCATCTCTTCCTTGGAGGATCCTCAAATATGGTTTGAATTTTGATTAATAGGCTTTATATTTAGGAGTGGAACCGTCTTTATGAGATACGATGTTCTTACCAATATGAATAAATGCATCAAAATTTGATTAGATTGACGATGACTTAGCCTCAACCTTTTAACACTCGTTAGATTCAACAACGTAAAAAATTTGAGTTTTATAGCAAAATATAAATTTAAAAAATGCAGATTAGCAAGAAGAATAGAAGATCCTTGAAGCTGACTTACCAGAGACTTTTTAGGACAACAACATTTCTACAAATAAGATAAAGGTAGTAAGCATACACAAGCTACATGCAGTTTGTTATCAATGAGAGACAACTGTAGGAATTAGCTATAATTTTCTGCAGTAAGAATTAGCCATCATTTATCGACATACTGAAGACACCATGCATTGTGATAGATAGAACTTGCAGAGCTAGTTTATGAGAATGTTAGTGTATAGCTCATGATAGAACTAGAAACATCTCACTCCAATTAATAAAACCTTCTATGTGAACGTAAGTTTCTTCAATTTGAAAGCCTTTTATCAATGAGAGATGTAATCCATGTCGTTCATTCTCTGCAATATGAGCGGTAGGATACCATTCATTATGATAGACACAATTTCTACGGTTAGTATTTGAAATGTCAATATGTAGCTCATTACAGAACTGGAAACATGTTAGTCCAATTAATAAAATCTTGCAGATGGACTTAACTTGGTTATGTAAGAATTGGCTTTTCAAGCTTTTAGGCTGGGAATGGTTAAAACAGAAATTGATGCAGTATCAAACACTAATAAACTTACATGCGCTTGCAGGATCAGTGTCATGAGTCATGACAGCTCAGAGAAGTGTCCAGACAACAATTCAGTGACAAGTGATGCATCTAAGCTTGCATGTCCAAATAACTGTTGGAGCCTAGTGTCACACAGTATAATCGATGTGCTTGATGGGATCTACAAAAGAGCAGTGAAAAGATCATAGACTGCTCACTGTATAACTAAGAATTAATTTGCTTGCACATAAATGTGAAATCAAGCTTGTAGGAACAACTTCTACTAGTCTAATATATAATCAGAAATAATAAAGAAATTGTCCCCGTTCAAATACGACATGTACAAAATTAACCATCACTACAATAATCAAGGAAAATGTCAGTCGATGAAAATTGAAGAAACAAGATATAGTCCATCAGCAACATTTACTTCACACACCTCTCGTTGACTCATTATGATATAGTCCCAAACTTGTTCAACAGCGTCCATGTGAGTCATCACTATTTCATTGACATTAAGAAACCTCGCAAGCTCGTCAGATATCATCATTTTTACTTCCCTTAAACTTTTGAACTCAGATGCTGAAAAATTTCCCAACTTATTCCTGTTAGAAGAACTTCTGGTAGCACAAGAAGGGTGGCCCGACTGTGTCAGTCCACATTCTGATATCAATGTATTTACTTACTTTGAGGTGAAAATGGTATCACATTTTGAGCTAGTATTCTATGCACTTGAAACACATCAGTGACATTTGTACCAAACAGCGCTTGTAGCTTATCGTCGCACCAGACCATCAGATCGTCATCAGGATCTACAAGATTATTCTTTCGTATGTAATCCCACAGTTGCCTCACGATCTGAGTGATCATCAGTAAAAGGAAATTTGGTAAATCAAACAAACTACCTAAAACATATGTGCCTGAAATTTGATGTTAGTAAACACACATTTCAGACCTCTGCCCTTGGCATGATGTCTTTACCAATAACTGCCTTAAGTTCAGGGAAAGCAAAATAAAGCATCATCATAAAACCGGGGATCCCAGGACGTTCAGTTCCTTGAACTCCAGCATCGGTAAGACTGCAATTAAATTCAGCTTTAAACAATCGAAAGAAGGGAAAACATACTTTGCAACTTGCAAGCCATTCTTGTGATCATTGTGCAGTTCAATATAAAAATAAACAAGTTGTAGTTCTTGAGAAGACTTCGAATATTCCAATAAAACAAAAGGTTTCCAAATATGCGGAATACAGTCACAATCTCAAAACAGAAATTCTTCAATAAAAAATAGTAAATCAATCAGCTGAATAGCAGAGACTTTCTTCACAAATTAGCATCATCCTCCATCCAAACGTGCAGAGAGCTCAGAACGAGAAACTTAACATTGAGCAGTGATTCGAATCAAAACTAAAATGACGGTGTTCATTAGTAGAAACCTTTGCTACCATCAAAAATCAAGAAGACAATACCAAAGCTTTCAGATCAACGCACCTTTTATCGTCTGAAGATGTTGATCTCCACGGCGGGAAGGCTTTGATGCAGTCCCTGGCGAGGAGGTCGACATCAATGATGAGACCAGAGAAAAGAACAGAACAGAACAGAACAGAACAGAGCCTCTCCAAAACAAACAGCAAGAACACAAACTCGGGGCCAATTCTACAATGAAAGAAAGAAAGAATGTACCTTTTCTTGCTCGGAGATGACGGTGCTGGTCCCTTCGGGTGGAAGAAGCCTTTGGTACGATCCCTGATGAGGCTGGTCTTGTCGCTGAGGTCCACTCCTAGAATATCCTCCAACTCCAAGCGAATGGTATCCACGGTGGTCTCGTGGTGTTTCAGCGCTGGGTCCCTGATCAAGGACATCCAGAAGAGTTGCTGCCCCACCGCATCGGCGAGCTCTTTGTCGGAGAACAAGAGCAACCCTTTCTTTCTTGCAGTCGTGGGAGGTGGCCGCAGCTGCGGCGGCATGAGGAAGGCCAGGATGCTGCCTCTGATGAGATCAGCCTTTTCGGTGAGGTCGAGCAGTAGCTCCACCTGCAGCTTCTCCCGAATGGAATCCGCAACAACGAAGGCGTTGTCGTCGTCGTCCAGCTCCGCCGTATTGGAGATTCGGCGGAGTTGGAACTCCACCATTGCCACGAGCTCTTTGTCTTTCACCATTCCAGTAGAGCAGACACCGTCGTGGGAAGGACTTCCTTCTCGAACACCACTGTGGTGTAACTGCCAACCGAAACAAACCAACCAACCTAACGCAAGGATTTCCTTCTCTTTTCAAAATACAGTTTGCCTCCCTTAAATACACACACACACACACACTATATACCCTTGTTAAACCAGGGATTCACACGTATACCTCTTTATTTTTGTGTAAAAAATGTAAAAATCTGAAAACATCAAGATAATGATGTTAAAATAAAATAGAGAAATACTTTTGGAATTTTATATGATTAAAATAAGCCTATCAAGTTAAAACAGATGCCTACAAGCACTTGGTCAAGTGATAGTGATAGAGACTTTTTCTAGTAATACTGGGTTTGAATCCCACGAATGTCCCCTATAAACACTACTAAAAGAAGATGATACCGATAGTTTTCAGGACTTTTGATCTACTATATATAAATAAATAAATATATATCATTGTTCATGATAGAATAACAGTATCATTGTTCATGATAAAATAACAGAAAAGGGAGTGTACTTTAAAAAGGGAGTGTACTTTAACCTATAGAAAAGGAAAGAAACCATAGAAGAATGATTATGTGAGGTGATATGGAGCTTTTGACGAAAATAATGACTATAAGTGAACTTTCAACGTTTGACTCAATGATCATGACTTGGATAGTAAATGAAGGGCCCTCCTCTCCTGGGGGGAGGAGTTGTGTAGCAATCCTTAAATTTGATTAAATAGATGTAACAAGAAAGCTAGAAAGGCTTCAAGATGACAAATGCCAAAGAAACCGAAAAAGTGTTTATTTCTACGTATTGGTGGAAGTGATTGTAATATGCAAATGATATGAAATAAAAAGGAGTGCTTTTAAACCTTAAAGAAGGCTTGAAATCCTATGGAAAAACTAGAAAAGAACTTATAAAGATAAGGTCTTCAGCCTCATCAGCTACAAAGACTTTATTCATGCAATATAAGTAATATTAGCTTAAGAAGGTGTAGATTTCACTTGGAAAATCGAAATCTACTCAAACTAAATGCTATTTGCACATGTGTGAGTGTGTGTAGAGTGCAAATATGGTGAGCTAGGCATGCATGGTTGTGAGTGTATGGGTGAACCTCGAGCAAAGAAGTTGAAAGAAAAAAGAAAGGAGAAGTGAACAATATGCGGACTATGGTAGACCTATACAAGGCCTAACCTTAGTCAACATTTGGAGAGGGAGATAGAGACTCTCTAACACACTATGGAATGTGAAGAACTAAACTATCTTAACTCAAGAACACCCTCTTCTTCTTCTTCACTAATTCAACTCTCTTTAAGGACTAACATTAAATGAAAGAAATCGAAACCTTTTCACCACTCTCTTCTTCTCCTTCTTTTCTCCTTCACCTCTCTCTCGATGATCTACTCAAAGGGGGCATGTCCTAGCTCCCCCAAATGGCTAGCTATGGGTGGGTATTTATAGGAAAGGAGGGTGACTAGATTATGTCTAAGTAAAGGTTTGTAGGTTAATTAAACAAGATTTTCTTAAGATAATTAGGTAATTAGGGAAACAAGCAGCTACAAACCATTTGGGGCTTTATTTACCATGGACCATTGGATGTTATAGCCAATGGTTAATGGCTTTTAAATATATTCTAAGGAGAGCCAGCCTTATTAGGGTTGCCTCCACATCATTATTTTTGATTTTTTTTTTTTGATAATTTGTTATTATTTCTTTATCATAGGAAATATTATATTTTAATTCTAGGACATTATTTAGTCTTAGAGTGTCTTCTTGGAATTTCCAAAGCTTAATCAAACATCTGAGAGTATCATTGGGATCTACGTGAAATTCTCTTCAATTTGAGTATGATCTCAATATGTGTTATTAATGAGTTTTTAAGCATGATCAAGACTAATTACTTAAGTTAATCGTGATTAAGGACCATTAACAACAATCATTTGAAAAGTTTACCTGAAATGTTGAAAGGCTAATTTTCATCTTTTCAGCTTCTTAAAACCCTAATTACATCTATGATTAGGGTTAATGACCCTTAATGTCCAAGGTTACTTCGAAAGATATCCTGAAGTTCCTTTAGCAAGGGTAAGTGCCATAGTGACCCTAGACTAGGTTTAAGTTCACACTTAGTTCAAATCTAGATTAGAAAAAGTTAATCAGGGCTTAAGAGTCTAATATGGATGATTAAGCATGACTAGTGATTTTGAGCATGAATTAGGGTTTTTGTCGAAACGATTCCTCTTTATTATATATTTATATGCATTTTAGACCCCTTTTATCCTCTTCCTCAACTTGTATTAATTAAAGTGATTTTCTAAGTCACTTGACTTACTAGGGTAAAAACTTGATTATTACCTATCGTCAAGTTTAGTCAACGGGCTAAGGCAGTAGTATTGATGGGTTAAAAACTTCCCAGTGATTAGGCCCAGTCCCTTTATTTGTTGGGGTCCTATGAGGATTCAGTTTTCGAAATTTCCTTTGGATAACAGATTTATGCATTTTGATTTCTAGTTTTCCCTAGCAATCAAAACTTGATTTTATTTGTTTGAAAAGATGGTAATTTTTGCCTTAGTTTTGATTTCTAGAGTAGTCTTAAGGTGTTTATCATGGTCTTACTCAATTTGTCATGTTTTCAAAAACTCATAGCTTTAAGGAACTACAAGTAGTTATTAAGAACTCTCAACTTCTAATATTTAGGTCACCTTTATGGTAGTGCAGTGTTTGTGCAAATGTAAATGGATACATAGACAAATTGAGTGTATATTTAACGTTTTTGAAAAAGTTAATTTCCACAACTTTTTGAAATTAATGTTTTTGCAAACTTTTATGTATAAATGAGAAACTAGTGTTGTAACGCCCCACATTTTCCACAATAATTTAAAACGAATTAAATTACAGGAAAATGAAAGCCAAACAGAAAATATCTAACTATCAAGAACCTGTGTGCGCGGTTAGGATACTCCAGACTATATGCACTACGCTAGCCCCTTGCATGTCTACACCTGTAAACAAAAAACACGAGGAAAATGCATGAGTGACAAAAGTCACCCAGTACGCACCCCAAACGAAAACCGTGGAAAGCAAATCATAATTACTTTTCTTTTAAAATTCATTTCGCAAATCATTTTCTCAAAACCTCTCAAACCAAGCCTACATTAACCAAAACCATAACCAGGACTCTACTAACCCAAAATCACAAGCAAAGGCCATCAATGGCTAAAACCACACACAATGGGTTGGGAAGTCTGGCGCTAGGCAACCTAACTCTGATCACAAGTAGTTCGCTGAGGAGCAATCACAGCGTTTTACACTGCCACGGTGTGCCATCCTGTGTAGGAGCCAACCACCGTCTCGCGATTCTCCCTCTCTTGAGAACCCTTACAAAGTCAACCCCTCATTGGGAAGGCTATCCTGTCTCTCAGGACGCTACCAGCTACGGGGTACGTGTTCCACTTGCACTAGCCACCACAGGGTCCTCCTCCTCACTACGCCCTCCACACACGATGCTCAGGAGGGAGTGTCATACCACCACACCCGACGACACTCGAGCCTCAGTGCTCACAGCGACAGTAGGAGTATCCTACCTCCCTGTTATGTCACAAGACATCTCAACCCGTGGACCTCAATTCTAGCCTTGAGACAACAGTTAAGGAGTCTCATACCTCCAGGACCCGATGCCCCTCAGCTTCAGGTATCTCGGCCCCCGACCTCAATCAGGGAGTCGCATTCGACCACTAGAGAATGTCGTCACATTTCCTAGTCCCGATGACACGATCCTACACTGTCTCAGCCCACACACAGAAAATCAGGAAAACATTTTCCAAAATGGGCCAACTATTTCTTTGAAATCTACTTTCCAAAATCATTTTCATATCTTTGAAAACTCTTCCAAAACCTTGGCAAAACGGTGCATTAAGGGTCCCAGGAGACCAACACTGATGGCCCACAATCCCTCTTAAAGGGATAAAACAAACCAATCCGGGAAACCCTCAGAAATCAGATTTTATAAACTCATTTGGGCCTTGATTCGGCATGCCGAAAACAAGTTTGGTATGACGAAAACCCCTGGTTCGGTAGACCGAATTGGATCGGTCGACCAAATCAGGTCAATGGTTAGCATTCAGGCCAAAATTGGTATACAAAAATTGATTCGATTGACCGAAATCTCTCGATTCGGGCGACCGTCCAAAATTGGACGATCGAATTTCGTCCAGAGGACCTAATCTGATAGAGAAATGGTATACCGAAATAGTTCAGTATGTCGAATTCTGTGAAACACAGAAAATGGTCCAAACCCTACCGTCCAAATTCGCCCCAAATAGGACCTCCGATCGGACCTTTTAAACAAACTCCAAAAATCTTGCGTAAAACATAAGATGTAGACCCTCGACTCTACTCCAAAACCCAACAAACAAAGCCAAAATCCATTCACCGTGCATCAAGATATAAAATCGCAAAGGTATAAGGGTCGAAACGACCCAAAATTCAACCATCGGCATAAATACTCATAAAAACCACAATAAATTCTCATAAATTCTAAAACATTAAATTTAGCCTAGATTACATGCATCCTAGGCATTTCTACCATTTTCATGCTTTCTTTTATAGGGATTGGAGATGTGTACCTGAAACGAGCTCCAACGAGCTCCAACGATCTCCGACTGACTCCGGTGAATTCCGGTGACCCCCACACGACCATGGCCACCCTACGACCTCTGGGACGTCGCTTCGGAGCTTCCCAGTCCATCACGAGCCACCCAAGCACCTCTACTTCTCTCCCTCTATCTTTCTCTCTCTTTATCAGTGCACAAAACAGGGGAACAAGGGAGGTAGGGGAGGACGGGTGGAAGGAGAATGGGGAGACGGAGGAGTGGGGAGGAAGGGAAGGGAAGGTGGGGAAGAAGAGATGCACGTCCGAGGAGGAGGAGAAAAAGAAGAAGAAGGAAGGAGAAGACGGCGATGAATGACGAAGGAGTGCGGTGCGGGCAGCTTATAAAGCCTATGCACACAGTAGCTGGGAGCATGCTCACTTGCACGTCTCAGCCACCAGTACCCCGCCTGAGCACACCAGCCACTCCATCCAACCACCAGCCACAGTAATTGGCCCACAGCGTAGGCCCCCACATGGATCCCACACCTGAGCCCCACACGCACAGTGCCACAATGCATAGTGCCAAACCACGCACAGGGACACGTAAATAGAAGTCGGCCCACGAGGCCCAAGCCCAAAAGCCTAAAACCACACAACAGGCCTTGGAACAGTAACACCTGTCCAGGAATAAATTCATAAAATGTAAGTAATTACAAAATGAATTTTACGGGTGTTACAAGTGTATTGAAATAATCTTGTGTAAAAAACAATATATGATTCAACTTTTTAAGAATATGTGCTTTTTTTTTCTTCAAAAAATTGGTTTCCAATAATCATTACTAAACAAAGGATAAAGATGATCCATTAGGGGTGCAAATGTCTAGCTTTCACCATCCTCACCCTTTCTGCCTTTTCACATCGCTGAACGTCAAAAACAACCTCTTGAAAGCTTGGGGTGTTGAATGAAAAGCTTAGATTTTAGAGACAATGAATAACAAAGTTGGTGCTTGATTGTTCTTCAATGATCACATTTTGATCGAAAGGGCCCAATCAAATACTCATTTAGGGAAAGACAATAACGAACTCAGTCACTACAACCCAAATTACTAGCCTAAATTAAAAGCACAATATTGCAATAAAATTAAAGGCTAATCAAAGAAACTATCTACCCAAAAATCTATGTGTATGGCTATGTGAGTCCAAGTATAATGCACTAGAGAAAAAAGACTACTACGCATCTTCTCCTACAACCAAAAACTACAAAAGGAAACACACATGAGTGACCATCAAAAAGGTCACCTAGTACACACTTCACACAAAAACCACAAAAATCGGAAAACATGTCTTTAAAACCTTTATAATCATCATTGCTGAACAACACTATTGCTGTGAAACTACTAAAGCTCAAGAACATGTCAAAACTCTAGAATGACATCTCCCAAAACCCGAGTCATAAAGGTCAAAACTCTAGAAACCACGATGTACTCAAACTAAAAGATGTGCATCCAAAAAGCTATCTCAAACTCAATGCCACGCAAGTGAAAACACAGAAAACCTCAAGCCACACATGCAAAAAACCAACTCAGTTGTGTTGTCTGACGCTAAGCAACTGACTTTAGCCATAAACAACCACCAAGGTGTACTGCACTGCCATAAACAAGTCACCCGATGAGAAACCTACACTTCTTGAAGTCCACGCTCACTAAAGGACCCTCAAAATGCTAACCACACAAGAAAGTTGTCCTCTCTCAGGATATCATCGAAAATAGAGCACATGCAACTACCCGTACTGGTCCAACTACGCAGAGTCCACTCTCTCGGTGTCCTAACGATGGTGTTTGAAACAACCAGAGTCTTTAAACTTTGGGTCTAGCTAGCACCCCAAGTCAACACCCAAAGTAACCAGAGTATCATACCTCTAGGTCTAACAACACCTCAACCTATAGACCTCAGTCTCAGTTTTATGAACGCCAATTTAGGAGTGTCATACCTTCAAGATAGACGACACTTACCTACAACTTCTTAGTCTTAGAGCCTCAAGTTAAGCTTCATACTGGATTACTTAGGAATATCGTCATATCCCTTGATCTTGGTAACATGACTATCTGATCTATTGGTCCACAACAAAAAACTATAGAAAACTCTTTTCAAAATCATTCTCAACATTATTTCCTCAAAACCATTTAGAAAACAATTTCACATTTCAGGAACCATCATCAAAAATCAAAACACAACCCCAGAAATCAAGCTAGTTTAACTATTAGGCCCAAAACTAGCCTGAAAAACATGCTTGTTGTAGACACCCCAATTTTGAGCTCACTTGGCAGCAGGCTCCTCTAGTTGATGCTCTAGTCGCGACCATCAAAACCCTAGTCCACGTAGGTCCCAATCAGACCCACACTAGCCCACATGACCCAATAAAACACTAAAACCCATTAAAATTCACTGAAAAGCAAATAAAACACTTAATCCAGCTAAAATCCACCTTAAATTCCACAAA
>JAMKQA010078880.1:0-11286 GCA_024699735.1 Posidonia australis
TAATTAGGGTTTTTACTTATTTAATGGATTTTAATTTCTTTTCACTTGATTAGGGTTTAAAAATTTGATTAATTAGGGTTTTATTGGATTTTAAGTTGATTTAAGTGGATTTTAGCTGGATTAAGTGGATTAGGGTTTATGGATGGATTTTTAAGTGGATTTAATTGGATTTTGTTTGATTAGGGTTCTTGTTAGGGTTTTGTTGGATTATAGCTGGATTAAGTGTTTTATTTGCTTTTCAGTGAATTTTAATGGGTTTTAGTGTTTTATTGGGCCATGTGGGCTAGTGTGGGTCTGATTGGGACCTGTGTGGACTAGGACATTGGTGGTCGCGACCAGAACATCAACCGGAGGGGCCTGCTACCAAATGAGCTCAAAATTGGGGTGTCTACACTAAGGTTTTAGATGAAATTAGCGTTTTAGGTTTGGGTTTGTGCTTGGGTTAGTGTGGGCTTGTGCTTGAGGTGTAACTAGGGTTTGTGTTTGGGTTTGTGCTTGTGTTTGTGTGGGCTTTGACTTGAGGTGTAACTAGTGTTTGTGTTTGGGTTTGTGCTTAGGTTAGGTTTGGAATGGTTTATGGTGTGAAATGGGTTTTGGAGCTTTTTTATGATGTCAAAATAGCTTCAAGGGTAGGGTGTAGTCCATCGCAAACAGAGCATCCTTCTGAGAGGTCCATCAATAAATGATTGTAAAACTGTGTTGTCTACAAATGCCAAGAGCTACCAAGGCCTTCCCTCATCACCTAGACAATTTTGTCAGACACTGTTCCCTACTCGAGCCATGGTCGGGCCTCATAAGGGACACAGGACATCTAGAATGTTTTGGAGACCAAAGGTGGGATACTCTAGAAGCACTAGAATAGAATGGGGATGCTTGGCCTCCTCCACTGTCCTCATTGGGCTCAGCCACCACGTTTGAGTCGGATCAGTCATTTACGGTGGCTAGGAGTCCAAACACAGCGTCAGAGCACTACTAAGGATGAAGGAGGATGGAAGGGTGAGCTGGAATGGCCCCAATCACGTGCTCAAGGGCCATCGGCCTCACATGGGTCATCAATCATCCGTCGGTAATATTCAATGCAAATCATGCAATCAACAAAGCAAAACTGATCAAGGGAGGCTACTAGGCAAAGCTGGTATATTGTAAATTAAAGTGGAAAGGCTAGTGAACCTTATAATTTGTTCTAGACGGTGGTGTTCCAATGCGGCTGGACTTTGGCCTCAACAATTAACTCTGGCTCGATAGATGGTGGTTGATGCGGCAGTCGTTGGGGTCAGAGAGAGCTAGAGAGTTGTTGGTGATACTCAGGTGGTGGTTTGGAAGCAATGTGATGGTAAGAGGATGCTTGTGGAAGTGGTGGCAAGGTCTAGTTTAGTGGGTGCTTGGATGGTTGGACGGTGGTTTTGTGGTGAAGAGGTGGTTGGTGATGGTTCTTGTGAGGAATTGAGGATGCTTGAAGCAAGAAGGATGAGTAGGGAGTGGACGAGAGTGAGCAGGGATTAACAGGTGTCACTTGTCAGAGGTGGAAGTCAATTTTTTCGAGGAAGGTTTGAATACAGGCCATTGATCACTACATACTCTCATTTATCGGCTAAGATTTGATCAAGAGGGAATGATTACGATTTGATCCATCATGGGGTATTTCATGGTCCATATGAGATGTGGCATACACATATATCCATGCAGGCTAATGAGAGACAAGGATCCAATGCCCCTTTGATGAAAGGACAACTCAATCCCTCACATGCTGCTATTGACCTAGGGCAATCACACCCTCACCCATGGTTTTGACCCATGCTATCGAGATGTAGCCCTTCTAAGTCAAACTCTTTGCATGGATCACAACCCATCCCATTACTCATCTGTGCTACAAATGGGCTTGAAATGTTGGTCTAGGTTAGGTTTAGGGTTTTAGGAATGTAAGTGGGCTTAAAAAGGTACTTGGGTGGAAGTGTGGTAGAGTCGATCAATCGTTCAGAGTATGCTCCACTAGAGAAGTTGTTTGCCAGCTACCGACAAAACCAGGGTGTCTACACCACCAAAACCACTAACAGTATGAAGGATCAACCCATAGTAGATATAACCTCCCTACTTAAAAAGGTCAAAGTTGATATATCTATCTGGGACATTGTCCACACCTTTTCTAAGCATAGGGAGGCCTTCCTTAGGGTATTCAAAGTTGCACATGTCTCCCCCACCATAGAACCCACAGCCTTGGAGAGCATGGTGGGCATGATTGTGACACCACAAGTTATTTCCTTCTCTAGTCAAGAGTTGCCTCTGGCAAGAACCAATCATAACCAACCCTTATTCATCATAATGCAGTACCAAAGTTTCCATATTCTCCTCACACTAGTGGATAATAGAGTAGGCTTAAATGCCTTCCCATTGCACACCACAAGCAAGATTAGATTCAAATTCAAGGACATTACTCCAACCGTGAAAGGGATGATAGCCTTTGACAACACTCACTATGATGCTCTAGGGATCTTGATTTTTCCCCTTGTTATCGGTTTAGCTGAGTTCAACGTAGAATTCTACGTCGTCGATCATGAGCCTACCTTCAATCATCTTCTTGGGTGTACTTGGTTGCATAAGCATTAGGTCATCCCCTCAACCCTTCATTGCATCGTCAAGTTCTGTTGGGGCGACAACATCATTGTCGTCATGGCAGAGAACTTCAATAAAGAAAGGTTTGAGGCTCTCTCCATTGTTTCTCTCTAGACTATCCACTTCAACCCCAAGCCCTTGGACATTTTGTACCACGTTAATTGGTTAAAGTTGGTTAACTACATTCCTACCCTAAAACATGCCTGTTATCTAGTTGTTCACAGCAACCCATTCTTGATGGTCGAGAACCTTTGTCATTGATGTGGGTATGAGAAAGGAACTCCTCTCAGGCGGTACGACCATGGAATCACTGAACCCATCACCACAGAAGAGAGAAGAGAATTTGAAGGACATGGATATGAGTGGCAACCACAAGGAGACGGATTCTAGCACTTGCGTAAGTCTAGGAAGTTGTTTATTCCTTAGGATATGACTAACTTTGTCAGTGCAGGTGTTCTGGATCCTAATTAGAGCCATCTCACTGTAGAAATAGTGCAATAGCAAAATGCATCAACCAACATGGAAGAGTGGGTCCATATAGAGGACTGCTATTTAGAAGAGGACCACTTAGAGGAAAAGGACATAGAATGGATTGGTAGTGAAGTTCAGAGATGCCCAACATTGTCAGGGTCAGTAAGATTAGCATTGCCACCCATAGACTTTGCAATAGTTTTTACAGTAGTTCCAATCGTAGGTTTAACAGTGTTAGTTCCATTTGCAGTTCCACTAGCAACTCTATCAGTCACCACAACAACTTTTGTTTGGTTAGTAGTCCCAATTCAACTACTCATAGATCGACTCACGAGTTTAGTAGTTCTAACACTACAGTTAGTTTCACTAACAGTTCAATCAATCTTTTTAGACATTCCCGTAGTTTCACTCCATCACCATTAGTGCCAGTGGATCCTCTGACACATCCTCCATCTACCTTAGTAAATCTAGCCTTATCATCACTCCCAACAGTACTACTTGCAAGTCTACCACCTTCGTTAGCAGAAGGCACAATAACAAACATAGTGACTTAGTCATTAGCTCAGGCAATGCACTTAGTAATCTCATCTATGCTCCCTTTAGTTCAGTTAACAGCACTTCCATAGACTCTAGTATAGCTAAAGGCTCAAAGAATCGCCCAAGGTGAGAGCATGTGATGTAAGAAGTAATCAGAGCCTATTTTGTCGACCTTGCCTCTCACGAGGAGGGAGGCATCATAAGGGCCAAGGTAGATAGTATGCTCCGTGATCTAGAGATCCTATTCCAAGGACAATTGGCAACAATGGTAGAGGATGTAGAAGAAGAGCTCAAAAATAGGAATGGAGAAGCAGTAATCATAGAGCTCGATCCAACACAACCTAGGTGGTCACACCAGCCACCCATCGTGGTCTTAGAAGAGCAAAAACCAGCATCCACTAAACAACAACACCATCTAAGTTAGGCTCACCTGAAATAGCTGGGAGGCTGGTCAAGGTGGTATGTGTAGCCCAAGCCTCACCTCAAACAAGGTGAGGGACCAAAGAAAATAGACATGGAGTTAGGCTCAGCAAGGAACCCAAGTAGTAGTAATCAAATTAGTCAACAATAGGACAACCGCCAGATAGCAGCACCATCTGTAAATATTAGAGAAAATCCAAAAAAATTGAAAAAAGCAATAATACAGTTGAAGAACACAACAATAGAAGAAGGGGAGTGGCCTGGTCCATTAATAGCTCCTATAGATGTAGAAGCTAAGGTCGCATATTAGATACAAGGACACTAGAATCAGTGTGACCGTCATGAGGCATCATCAGGGAAAGAAATCAGAGCACATCTTCTCCTTCAGTGTCATATCGAGAGGAAATCCTATCGAAACTCATAGCATATGAGGAGGAAGATGATACAAGTACATATTGAAAGCTATGTACTATGCCTAGTGCTACTAGAAGAGGATGGCGAGATCCTATTAGAAGAGAGTCCGACCTAGGAGCTTTAGACATGGCGACTTAGGCTTAAGAGCAATCCACATTCCTGACGCCTGTGGCAAATTCAGGCCCAAATTGCATGGCCCGTTCAATGTCAAGTAGATCTTCTTCAGAGGCACTACCCTATCCCTTAGACTTATATTGGAGAGGAGTCGAAGCATGCACCTAGGAAGCCCACTTTGAAGGGCCTAGCCACCTCTTCTTGCAACAATAGCTCCCTAGCATTTGAGCAGGTAACTATTACAACAAAGCTATGGATAGAGTGAACCTGCACACTTATGAGAGAGCTAAACAAAGTGGATTATAGAAAAAAAAAAGTTTGTGTAAGGCCCTACGGGAGTTTGGCATGGAGCCTAGATCAGCACCACCCACTTCAGAGAGCCACCTACAACCTAAGAGTCTGAATAGAGTCTTGTGAGGCAAGGGACCATCCTCTCCTTTTGAGCATGCATTGAAAGCATTTCTAGCACTAAGAGCATTACAAAATTGCATAAACTATTTTCTAATAGTCATCATCCTTCCCTCACATTACTACATCGCCATGTAGGGTCTCTCATAATCCTCTTAGCCAGGGACATGCCAACTACTTTGTGATTTGGAGATTAGCAGAGGGCACCTTCAGCTAACGGCATGACAATTGCCTTTTGGTCGAAAGCTTTGTCGTCTAACCATGGACATGTCAATTACCTTCTAGGTTGCTTTCTAGTAATGCAAAGATGCACAATAGCCAACAACTCAAGGGTAGTAGGTTCCAAAGGACTATAATTTGAGTCGGGCCAGCAAGTCTATCAATGGTGTGCTTATCAAAACTAGAATCCTTACCGCTTGGGCAGTGATAAAGAAGATACAGTGATTGTCACTTGATGAGGCCTTCATGGGTCAGATAGATCATCCTAGGGCTCATAGCAGAAGATCAACAACTAATTAGTCCAACTGACAATTGACCACCATTAATAGTTAGCATTTGTTGAATGTACAACCTTCCAGCATACCAAGCCAATGGTTATTCCTAGTGGAGTTGACAAGTGTGAATCACGAGCATGATGTTGCTGGTTCAGTACGTGTAGATAAACATATTAGTGTAAAATTGCTTCACCACCTCACAATCGCATCAGAAGGCCATCATGTAGGCACAAAACACAGAAATAAGCATGGAAAGTGATAATATGGCATAATATTAGTCACAAGTTTAGTTACACATGGTTATCACTCATAAAGGCCTAAATCAACACTCCACAAGCACAAATTAAGCAGTAAGTAGATCATTAGCCATCTGAACTAGTTCATGCCATCTTAAAGCTCCTAGCATCATGAAATAGAGGCGGACGAGATGGAATCTCGTGCATCAGCCATGTCTCTAGAATCTCGACCTCATACTCAATAGTTGTAACCATGCCGACGATCACTTGTGCACGGTGTGAAAGCCAAACACAAGAGACCGAGAGTCATAGTGAAAACCATGGTGAAAGATACATAGCAAAAATAACAAAATAAAGGAGTCACCACCTAATCTACTTAAACAGAAGACATGGAAAGCTGTTTAAAAATGACAGACAATGAAAACGATGCAAGCATGCATGAATTGTGCCATAAGAAAGGTCATTCCGCACCAGAATGGTCGGTAAGGATCACTATTACGCACAAGGAAGGTATTAGGCACCCTTGTGCGTCTGACTTGTCAGTCTTTCATGGTTTTACACTAGCTTGTTTGGCTATGTCAACTTAATGCCTATTTTTGTATGCCCTAGGACAATATACAATGCCATGAAAATGAGTGCCCATGCTAGAGTCAAATGCTTAATGGCATGAAAAAATAGAACATGGGACATGTCCTACTGCTTAGTCACACTACCTAAATTCTTAATCGGGTGTCAGCACAAAGAGATTGTGTCGATAGAGCATTCGATTCGCAAGAGAATGGATAGTAAGCATCCTCGCTTCAATGGATGCAAAACTCATGCTAATTTGGATGCAATCACAAAATTGAAAACGATCGAAAACCATGCAAGGCTAACGATATTCATACAAAAAGCAAGATCTAAACTCAACAAACCAAAATCAGAAGAAAGTCATCAAGGGAAATCAAGCCAAATAGTAGAACCACAGTATGAGCTAGAAGCTTGCACCTATGAATGGTGCTGGCACATTGCGCTTGGGATTTGCACCTATGACTTGCACCTATGACTTGCTCTCTAGGCTTTGCAACTCATATTGCAAGTTTCACCACCATCCATGGTTAAATGCATGCATTCCAATGTGCTAGTAGGTGTTGTGGAAGCATGAATGGTTGCTGATGTGTACTCCTACATGTCTCAAACAAACTATGACCACCATGGAGCTCCACAACCATAGGGAGGGGTTGCAAGCTCTGGTGTGTCATTCTGTGACCCAATGGGACGGAGGAGGAACTCAAAAATGCAATGAAAGTGTGGTGTATGTGCACGTGCATCAGCTCACATCCACCGCCATCACAATGTGTGCAATGGTGAAGTGATAAAACAATGCTAATATACATACAAGCACCCAACAAACCTAGTAAAACCATTAATACAAACACAACAAAAGGCATCATGCAATATAAACACATTAAACATAGTAAGGGTGCCACCCAATCAACCCATGCCATATAAACATAGCAAAATCATGCATGCAATATAAACATATCAAAAGAAAAGGCATCATGAAGAAAAGCAAAGAAACATGCATACACAACAAGAGGAATGAATATAAATACATGCATGCAAAAAAAACTAAGAAAGAAAAACATCATGCGAGCATGAGGGTCATGAAATTGTAGATATGCGCATAAAAAAAGGAACAGAATTAGAGCAACACAAACACATCCAAGGAGTTAAACATTGGATAACAAACTACCATGGGCAATGGGCTTCCTACGTTGGCTTGTGTTTGTCCCTCCTGTGGTGGCCTCTTCCGGTTTGACATGTCCGATTGCGGCGAAGGTAGCCAGGCCGAGTCTGGGCTAAATACAGTGGCTGGCTAGTGCCGTGGGGATGCTCTGAAGGTGCGTGCTAGGATATGCATGGCTGGGGGTGTTGGGAGGCGAAAGGGGAGGATGAGAAGGGTGGTTTGGAAGGGATGTGAATGGCTGTTGGGTGGATGGTTGCTGTGCTGACTGGTGGTGTTTGGGAGGTGCATGGGTTGGTTGTAGGATGGGTGGTGGTGCCTGTGACGAGTTGCTGGTGTTGTTGTGAGGGCTTGCTACGTGGAGTGCTACTGGTTGGTGGTGTTATGAGGTGTGAAGGTGCTGCTGTGAGGTGTGAGAAGAGAGATGGACAAGTGAAAGTTGTGGAGGTGTTGTTGTGTTGCTGGTTGGTTGGCTTGACGTGAGAGGAGAGAGGAGGAGGGCTGTTTGGTGGAAAAGAGTAGGAGAGAAAGGCTGCTGGTTTGTAGAATGGAGAAGAATGGAGTTGGGTTGTGGCAAGGTAGGTTGTGTGACAGAGTGGAGGAGGAAGTCGTGTGTGAGGTGGGCTGAGAGAGAAAGGAGGAGAAAGGCTTGCTGCTGTTCTACCTGAAGGGGAGGAGGAAATGGAGGAGGGCTGATGTTGTGTGCTCGTGATGATGGGTTGCCATGAGAAGAGATGGGAGGAGAGCTATTGTGATGTGGGCTGGTTGTGATGGTGGCAGGCATGAGAGAGAGAGAGAGAGAGAGAGGGATGGAGAGATGGAGGGATGGAGGTAAGGGCTATTAGGTGTCGAGGTGATGTGGTGTTGGGTTTTGGCTTTGAGATGGCTACTACTGGCCGTAAGTGTGGTGAGGGATGAGAGTGGGAGGAGGAAGGCTTGCTACTGTGTGCTACATAAAAGGGAGGTGGAAAGGGAGGGCTGTGAAGGTGGAGGTGGTGCAAGGGAGGTTGACGGCTGTGTTGGGTTGGAGTTGTTTTCTGTTACCAAACCTTTCCTCGTCTCTCTTCTCCCTTCTTTCTTCTCTTCTTGTATGTGGGATGGTAGCTAATGGCTAAAAAAGACAATGCTTGGTGCCGTGAGTGCATGGTGAGGTGGTAGCTATGATGGGTTTACAGGCATGCAAGTGTGGTAGGGAGTGTAGCTCTTCCTCCTCTCTTCCGCTACATCCAGAGAGTTTTTTTATTGGAGAGAAAGCCGGTGGGGAGATGGAGAGGTGGAGGAGAAGGAGGGCTAGGTGTCATGTGGGAGGAGATGGACACATCGAGATGGGTTGTGTCGTGGTTCGTCTGTGTGAGAAAAGGGAGAGGGAAGGCAGTTACGTGGGATGGGAAGGTGGAGAGATCATGGGATGGAGAGATGGATTGAGACCCATTTTAGAGGGTGTTGTTACCTGAATATGGGTTTTATGAGAGAAAGAGAGAGAGAAAGAGAGAGAGCGAGAGAGAACAATCAGGATGATTTTAAACCAACAAATTGTAACTGCTTGGAAGTCAAAAGTCCTACAACTCAAGAGTCTCTCTCCCAATGATGCATGCATGTGTGGTTGGAATGCCAAGAGATTGGGTAACCAAAGTGCATGGAGCACAAGAGCATCATTGTGCAAGCTACGTATACATGCATGTGTGGCTACGTAACCAATATGCTTACATGTAATGGCTATGTAAATGATATGCATCTATGTAATTACTTGATAAATATTATACATGCAATGTCTATATGAATAATATGCATGCAATAGCTACGTGAATTAAATGCATGGAATGACAACGTAGAATGGCATGGAATGGCTACATGAAATGCATGCATGCAAAGGCATTGCACAAATGGTTCATGCATGCAATGGTTACGTGAACAATATGTATGCAATAACTGCCTGAATATTATGCATGCAGTGATGGCTATGAAAAGATGCATGGAAAGGCTATGCGAAGTGGGTTTTTATTGGAGAAATGGAGTGAATGTGATTTTGGGCTTAGGGACAGGGATGTGATGGTCTGATATGAGATTTTTGGTATGTTTGGGTAGGTTTTGGGATTGGAAATACCTCACCACAATCTTAGTGAGCTCTTGTAGAGAAATCTACTAACAAGTAGCCTCAAAATTAGGGTGTCTATAGATGTTCCTCTTTGAGCGAGGTCTAGGGAATCGAGACCAATATTCAAGGTCGATAAGACACCCCGCCTGAAGTGCACGGGATAGTAATGTTTGCTATTGACAATGAGTCACTTCTCCAGTGGATGCACTAGAAGTCATGACTCGTTGTCGAAATGCAAATACAGATGCTAAAATGATGCCAATGTGAAAACAAGATTGGAATGCCTGCACATGCAAAAACAATGTTGAGACACAAAATGGTAATGTGGGTGCAATGTTGGGGTGCAGGTATTACATGCTACTACATGCGAATGGTGCGTGCCAATGGAAATGGTACATGTCAAATGCAGTGTTGTGCTTTGCTAGGGATATGTGCAACTTTGCACGATGCAATGCAAATGCTGATGTGATGCTCATGTAATACAACGTGATGTAATGTCTACGTTATAACATGTGATGATATGCAATGAAATGCAATGAGATGCAATGATATGCAATGTGATGATATGGGTCATATAGAGGCATAATACAACGAGATGCGATGATATGCTAATGCAATGTAATGTAATGTGATGCAGCACTAGGTTGGGCATGATAAGTTGACACACTCATCACTGAATAGCTAGGGTTATCATCCCACTACGGAGAGGGGCATGTCAAGCCAACTGGCATTGCTTATCGGGATGTTGGACATTTTGACAGTTGTCAACCGACTCTAAACAGTATGATGGTTGTCAGCCAAGTAGTTAGGGTTACTAGTCTAGCTGAGGAAGGGACACAACAAGATAAGACTTGCCAAGCGAAACGCATAGAAAATTGACAGATGCTGCCTGAGTAGTTAGGGTTGCCAACCCAAAACAGGTTTGTAGACATGATGACTGAATAGAGCAACATGATAGGTTAGCAGACCTATCAGCCAAGCAGAGGAATATGGCTAGTCATCAAACCTGTTGAGAAAATAGAGTAATATGATAGGTTATCAGACCTATCAACAAAATAGAGCAATATGACAGGTTAATGAACTTGTTGCCAAAACAGAGCAATACGAATGGTTAACGGACCTGACAACCAAGTAGAGGATCATGACAGGTTAATGGACCTGATGACTAGATAGAGCAATATAACAGGTTAATGGACCTAACGACCAGATAGAGCAATATGACAAGTTGTCAGACCTATTGACAAAATAGAGCAATATGACAGGTTATTAGACCTGTTGACAAAATAGAGCAATATGACAGGTTATCAGACCTGACGGCTAAGTAAAGGAATATGACTGATTAACAAACCTGTCGACCAAACAAAGCAACATGATAGGTGTACACACCCCAATTCCTTGATTTTGCAGGATGGGGATGTGGTGGTTGAGCTCTAACCCTATCAAGGCCCATTTAATTCATGGAAACCCAATTGGGCCCATGAAGGCCCACTTAGGCCCGTTAAGCCCTAATTGAGCTCACTTGGGCCCATCAAACTTAATTAGGCCCATCTAACCCTTTTAAAACTCTTTCAACTTGTTTTAGGCCCATTTAAACTCATTTGGGCCCATGGGGGCCCACATAGGCCCATTAAGCCCAATTAGGCCCATAGTGGCCCGCAATGGCTCAACCCACATCTTCTCCTATTTGAACTTCTTCCAAAACCAAGCTCATTTATCCCTCTTCATCTAAATTTAAACCCAATAACACATTTTCCTTCATTG